>PVIW01008426.1:0-61349 GCA_004026585.1 Noctilio leporinus
ATGGTGGAGGAGGGGATGATGGTGATACTGACGGGGATGGTGGAGGAGGGGATGGTGATGATGGTGGAGGAGGTGATGATGGGGATACTGACGGGGATGACTGAGGAGGGGATGGTGATGATGGTGGAGGAGGCGATGATGGTGATACTGATGGGAATGGTGGAGGAGGTGATGGTAATGATGGTAGAGGAGGTGATGATGGTGATACTGATGGGGATGGTGGAGGAGGGGATGGTGATGATGGTGGAGGAGGTGATGATGGGGATACTGATGGGGATGGTGGAGGAGGGGATGATGGGGATACTGACGGGGATGACTGAGGAGGGGATGGTGATGATAGTAATGGAGATAGAAATGATGATGTGGGGGCGTAGCAATGAGAACAGCAACAACTATAATTATTTGTATCAGCAGCTGCCATTTGTCACAGACCTGCTCTTTGTCGGGCCTCTGCCTGAACCTTGCAAGCACTTACTCTTAATTCCCCTGCCACGTCAGAGTAGGTCCTCCAATGGTCCTGCTTCCTGGATGAGAGCAGGTGCCATGCCTCACCTGGGGCCACACAGCTTCCAGAGAACAGAGCTAGAGCTAGACCCTGTCCCTACGCCCTCGACCACCTCATTCCCAGGGCAGATGCTCAGCCCTGGCCTTACACTGGATGAGGGTCCCCAGGATGCCTAGTGAGGGGAAATACCCCCCGAGGCCCAGCCCAGCCCCCAGCAGGCCACCCTGCTCCAGCTTGGTGCTGAGGAGCTTCCTGGGGGTCTTCCTGGGCACACAGCTGCCCACTGAGTCTGAGGCAGGAGCCCTGTGGTTCAGAGGAGGGCCCCTCCCCCACTCACCTGTACGCCCCCCTTTCTCCCCGCGGAGACACGGTGGCTGTCCTCTCTCTGCACTGGACATGATGGCTCAAGCGCTTGGACAGCGATGCCCACTCTTGTTTTCCCCAAGTCACTTAAACAGTGACCCCTTGGGGGTTCGGCGTCTTTTCACTCTTCCCCTGAGGCTGTAGTGAGCTTCTGCCTGCGCCCAAGTTCACCTTCCCTCTCACCGTCCTCATGTAACTCAGATGTCTAGACCCCAGCGCAGGGGCCCTTCTTACCACGAGTATTTGCGTTTAAACCCCTACTTTCCTGTTCACTGCAGGACCCTGAAGGCACAGTGCCTGGTGGTTCCCTTCGGCATGTGTCCTAACTCGGCGGTGGGGTAAGGTGGGCTCTCAGACCCCCAGCACGCTGCTGCCTGGGCGAGGTCCGAAGCTTACGTGGCACCAGACATCATCCCCTTTGGAACCATTTGTTGTTTATTCTTACAGTCCCCCGGAGAGCAGGGAGGCCCAGGAGCCCCGTCACAGATGCTGGTGCAGGGAGCTGCGGACATTTCCCTGCAGACTCCTCACCCCCCAACCACCCCCACCCCAGTCCCAAGGTGGGAACTGAGGCGAGGCTGGGGACTCCGGCCCAGACCCCCAGGGAAGAGTCACCTCCCCCCACAGAAGGCCGCTTCTTGCTTCCCGGACAACCTGCTGCAGACCAAGGGTTTAAACAGGCAGATGTGCTCATTAAGCTCCTACACTGCCAGGAAAATGAGCGCAAAGGGGGCAAGTCAAAATAGCCGTATTTATTCCCTCGGGTCTGGAGGCTGGAAGTCCAAAATCAAGGTGTGGGCAGGACAGCCCCTTCCGGAGGCTGCGAGGGGCGCTCCGGGCCGCTGGTGTGTGTCCTCGGCCCTCAGCATCCCTGGCTCATAGAGATATCCCTCCAAGCTCTGCCTCCATTGCCACGGGGCCTTTTTCCAGAGTCTGTCCTCGCCTCTTCTTCTAAGGACACCTGTCACTGGATTTAGGGCCCACCCTCATCCACGAGGACCTTATGGCAGGATCCTCACCTTCATTATATCCACAAAGACCCTTTTGCCGCTCAAGGTCATGTTCACAGGAGATCAGGGCTTTAATGTATCCCTGGGTGGGGTGGGGACACCGCCCCACGACAGTGGGTTTCTGCTACTGATTCGCACCCCCAGCAGCAGGGCCCTCCAGAGGCTTCCGTGGCCTTTCTCACCTGCTGGTTTTCTCCACTGGGGGAGTGGGTGAGGCTTGGGCAGGGGGTCCGCTGTCTCATATTCAGTCATTGTCCAGAAAGCCAGCTGTCACGCCTGGAGCAGGGGCTTGGCACTCACATGTGGAGGAGAGGGATTGAGGGGGTCCCTCCTCTGGCCACACGTGGGGGCAGAGCCCCTCCTGGCTCAGCGATGGGCTGAGCAGCCCGGAGAGGCCTGGGAGGCTGGGTCCACCGCCTCTTACTAGACGTCACCTGGAGGTGACAGGCCAGGGGTAGATGGGAAGCCAAGGCCAACCACCTTTTCAGGAGGCCGGGAGGAGTTTCGGGAGCCTAGATCTGTCAGACATGCTCCCTAGCAAGCCCTGTTCCCAGGCTTCTGATTCTGCTCCGCGGGTGCGGCCAGGGTGGGTCCAGCTTCCCCCGGGGCTCCTCCCGAAACCCACCTGCAGTGTAGGAGTCAGAGAGCTGCCGGGACTCTGGCGCCCACCACGCGTGGAATCCCCACGGGCTGGGGGGTCAGCCGCAGACAGCGGCTTGTGCTACGCACAGCAGAGGCCCAGCTGAAGGGGACGGCCGTGTCCGTGTGTGCAGCTGGCCAGCAGCGGACGGCTCCAGTTCCCCTCGCGTTTACCCAGAAGCCCAGCCAGGCAGGTGCGCGCACCCACGGCCCCCCTGCAGGCAGCTCCGCCTGCCCCCACCCAGCGTGGGCTCTGGGGAGGGGGCGACCCCAGCCCCACCTGAGGGAGGGCTGAGCGTCCAGGGCCTGCGTGGGAAGCGCCAGAATGCTGGCCTCCCTTCTCCTCCCATTGTGGGACATAAGCCGTTAAAACCCACCTCTGCCCGGGAAGTGGGGGAGGCAGCTTGGAGCCTGTCCATCTGTCCCTCCGTCCAACAGCTGGGCAAGCTCTGCTTCCTCCCCGTCAGCCGCTTCCGGCTGCTGAGTCAGGCTTGGAGCCCCGCGTCACGGGCAAGGGTGTGTGCGCTCTGCACACCCTGAGCTCGCCTTTGTGTCTTTTCCTCCCTTGGCTCCTTTAGGAAGCTTTCAGTCTGGCCGTGAGGAGCTGCGGCACTTCCTTACCCCCTGCTACTGTGACACCCCCAAAGCAGTGGAGTAAGCCTGGCGCTCCCCACAGACACCAGGCTCCAGTGTCGCCACTGTCCGTGCAGGGAGGGGGACCGGGTGCGCCCGCCATCCTCCCCTTCCTCTGCCCCTCAGCTGATTGATTGATTGATTACCCTAACGCAGGTAGATACGAGGCTCCGCTTCTCAAGTTGCTGCAGCTGCAGCCTCAACCTGGGGGTGGGGGGTGACTAGGAATGCTGCAGCCACGGTGATGGCGGCCCAGGTGTGTGGGGAGGCCCTTTCCAGGCCTCCATCTGGATATGTGACTGGGCTGCAAACTCCTGGGCTGATGGGGGAGCACACGTGCGCACACACACACCTTTAGACACACCGTCCTGAGCTGATGCCTGGTCAGAGCTTCAGCCTGGGGGTTTTGGCCTCTCCCTCAAGTCTCTGAATAAGCTTACAATGAGTGAAGGAACTGGGACCACTCCCATGAAAGGGGACGTGAAATTAGTTTTAAAGGAAAGAAGGAAAGGCCCTGGCTGCTGTGGCTCAGTGGATAGGCACCGGCCTGCGAACCCACAGGTCGCTGGTTCGATGCCCAGCCAGGGCACATAACCAGGTTGAAAGCCAGGTCTCCAGCCAGGTCTGTGGCTGGAGGCAGGTGAAAGGCAACCACACAAGGATGCTTCTCCCCCTTTCTTCCTCCCTCCCTTCCCCTCTCTCTAAAACTAATGAATAAAATCTTTTAAAAAAAAGAAGGAACCATGGTATGGCCCAGGGTTCTTCTGTGCAGTAGTTTCCGTGGCATCCCCTCCTGGGATTTCTAGGGTGACGTTGGAGGCCTGCAGGTTGTGGGGCTCCTTCAGTCTCTGGCAAGGGATTGGCCTTTCATCCCAGGGTTCAGGTCAGATGTGCACACAACCAGTCCTGCCTCGGAGTTTGACGTTTTTTCTTTTGAGTCCGTTAAACTTGTTTGTTAATAAGCTTGCTTTGAAAGGAAATTCGCTGTTCCTGAACTAAAGACAAATCCAGCGTCACTTGTCACCGTACAAATGTGACAACTCAAGTGTGACGAGGGCGCCCGGTCCTTGAAAATCCCTGCCCTTGCATATCCTGGACAAGCCCTCAGCTTGTTTTCGGGGAGTTGGGGGGCTGCCGCTTGTCTCCCCCATCCCCCGGGTCACAGGTGGAGTGGAGGAGCCCCCCCTCATGCTGCTCAGAAGAGGTGACACTTGACCAGTGACACAAAGAAGAGTGTCCGGGGTGGAGGGACCACACCTGCAGGAGTCAGAGAACTGCTCCAGCCCGAAACTGAGAAAGAGCCGGGAGAGAGCACGCCTGGCCCCGGATTCACCGCCCTGCTGCACCCAGCCATCCCCCCTGTCTCACGGACGGGCAGCTGTGCTCCAGAAACCCGGGGGGCACCCCGCACCCACCTGCCAGGCGACGCCCAGCTCTGCCAGCCACGGGTCACCTCCTCCTCCACCCCGGCCCAGGCCACCCCACCTCCCACCTGGGCTGGGGCGGGAGAAGCGACTCGGGTGAGCTGAGGATCAGTGAATGAGAGTCTCATGTACCGCACACTCCACTCCTCTTGACCTCGACGCGGCCCCGCCCCGTGACTGGCCCACAGCCTCGGGAGCGCCCGTGGGTATCCAGGGCCTCCAACTGTCCACACCCAGCGTCTCCCCCGGGACTGGACGGCGCAGCATCCCAGAGCCAAGGTGGCCACCGAGGCTGTGGACCGGACAGCAAGAGCTGGTGGCCCATCTGCCCTGATCCTGAGGCCACGTGCTCCGGGTTTAAAAACACTGCGCTCTCGTTTCATTTCATGGCAGGATCAAGAACGGGAACATAGAGCCCATGTGAGCAATTCAAGCCAAAAAATAAAGGAGGCGAAAACAAGCACCAGAAGTAGTCGGGCCTCAGCGGCGGCGGCCTGGTCCCAGGGCCAGCTGTCCCAGGCGGGCGGCAGCTCGGAAAGTGGCTGGAAGGCTGGCTCTCCGTGTTACTCCAGGACAGACAAACCAGGCCTGCGCTCCGATGGTGAATCAGTCACTGGCGAAGGAAAAGAGGACTCGGAGCTCACAGCACCTCTGCCTTCCCCTCCCAGCACCCGGCTGAGCAGGGAGGCCCAGGCTGGGCACGGATCACCTCCCACCTGAGGGGACCCCTCCTGGCACAGGACATCCCACAAGAGGGCGGAGCTCCTGCTCCCTGCAGGGCCTTGAGCGCGATGAACATGGTCACGTCTGAGTATCATTTCCATGTGTCACTTGCGGGGGTGGTTAGGTTATTTTTACAGAGGGAGGGAGAAAGAGAAAGAGAGAAACACCCGTGTGTGGCGGCCTCTCCCACGCCCCCAGCTGGGGACCCTGCCCACAACCCAGGCCTGTGCCCTGACTGGGAATCGAACCAGAGACCTTTCCGTTTGTAGGCTGGCGCTCCGTCCGCTGAGCCCCACTGGTCAGAGCATCACTTTGTTTTTAATGTCATAGGTCCAAGGTCTGTAACCAATGGCCCAAGGGCCCCATTCGGCCCCCAACCTGCGTTTGTAAAGAGTCTTACTGACACACGGCCATGCCCTCCAGCAGAGCTGAAGGGTGGTGACAGACCACCTAGTCCGCGAGGTCTGAAAACTTGACTCTGTGGCTCTTTCCTGCGCAAGTGGGCTGTTCCCTGCCACAGGCGCTCTTGTCACGTGCTCGGGGTGCTGGGAGGTGCCCTGTCCACCTCTACGCAGCCGCTGAGGATGGTCTTTTAAGTTCGGTGGCGCCGATGTTGGTTTGGGGCTTTGGAGGTATTGGTTTTTCGATTTTTTGTTTGTTTTTTTTAAGAGTCGTCGGCAATAATTAGGTTTCTCTTACAAGGGGGACCCCTTTGGGCAGGGACAGCCGAGTCACGGTGATTAGCTGCTCTAAAAGGGGGCAGGGCACCCACGTGCCCCTTACAGACACCTGCCGCCGAGGGGCGAAAGGGGCCGCCCACTGATTCTCGGGGCTGCGGTGCCCAGGCCCACCTGCTGGCTGTCGTCCCTGCTCTGCTCCCCAGACAGCTGGGGGGGTGGGGAGCAGGGGCCCCGCAGGGACCTTCTTTCCCCTGCAGCGTCTGAGGCAGTGCCCACCCCCCATGGTGCCCTGGCGGGAGGGGATCCTCTCCGCAGTCCACGGAGCTGGGTCCTGGGTGAGTTCTCTGCGCGGCCTGTCTTGAATGCGTGGGGAAACCGAGACCTGTCGCTGGGGAGGTGTCTCCCAGGAACAAGAGAAAACGCAGGGAGCTTTTCAACCGCAGAGGCTTGCGTTGGTGTGCAGGCTCCAGGCCTCTCCTCCGGGACGAGGCGGGTGGGGGCTGCAGGCAGTGGGGGGCTGGTGCTCCTGCGGGACCTGGCACGTGGCCCCTCCAGGCTCCAGCGGCCGCCTGGGTTTGCCCCCCACCATCCTGAGGTTGTGAATAGGGGTGGGCAAAATGCCACAGATCCTGCGCCTCTGAGCTGGTCTGCCTTCTGGTGTCGGTTGTTAAAGGGGATTAGGGTGTCCAATCCCGGAGCCGCTGTGATCTCAGGAGACATTCCTGGCGGGGGTGGGGCGTGAGATCCACTGAACAAGAGACGATGGACCCCAGAGACCAGATGGACCCCAGAGACCAGGAGCGTTTGGAGCTGGGTGCTGAGCGCTTTGTGGGTGACACGCTCAGGCGAAGCAGCGCTCGGGGAGGTGAAGTCCGAGGCGCACCCAGGAAACGAGTGTGGGGTCAGGGATGTCCCTGTGGGGCCAGGAATGTCCGTGGCCCGGAGGCTGTGTGGGAAGCAGGTGGGGGTGTTTGGCATTGAGGCCCTGGCCCTGCAGGAATGGGGGTGTCCTACGAGGCATGGTTCCAACGGAGGCATTGTCGCCCCACAGCCTCTGCTGCGGAGGCCCAGAGGGCAAGTGGGCGAGGCTGGCAGACAGCCCCTGGCACAGCTCCTCGGCTCCAGCACATCACTGACCTAAGGGCAGTGACCCCCTGAATTTGTATGTTGAGGCCCCAATCCCAATGGGATGGTAGTTGGAGGTGGAGCCCAGGGGCGGGTCCCAAGATGGGACAGCGCCCTTATAAGGCGGGGGAGAAACCAGGGTGCTGCCCGCCAGGTGAGGGCACAGGGGGACAGTGGCTGCCCAGAGGCGGGCCCTCTCCAGACCCCGGAGCTGCGGCACCCTGACGGACATCAGCCACCAGGACGGGGGCCCATGCATGCCTGCTGCTGTCACCCGAGTCTGCGGGATTTCTCAGTGGCAGCCCACGCCGACCAAGACCCCAGGGAGCCTGGCTGTGCGCCAGTACCACTTGCCGGAGGGTCGGTGTCATTTTCTTCTTGTGCCGTGAAGTATTGTTTTATTTTTCTTCCACCCACTTAACATGAACACAGGCCATGCAAGCACCGGGCCCACGGGTGCGGCAGTGCCCTGCCCGTCCTGAGCAGTGGGCAGGCCGCCTCCCACCACTCCCTGCTGGCCACGACTGGGGACACTGTTCCTGGTCCAGGTGCTGGTCCCTACAGGCCACATGGACGGTGCCTGGGTGCCGGAGTCAGGCCCTCGAGCGTCACATCCTGCTGGACACGGAACAGCCGCTGGTGTCAGCCTCACGCCCTCATTATGGGCCACCGTGGGGTTTTGGGCAGGTTCCACGCGACAGCTGTGGAAAGCCTGTTCCCTGACATCAGTCCAAATTATAGGTGTTAATTGTTACGTCAGAGACCTTCCATGGGATTTGCCAGCGCTCCCCGGCGTGGGGACCAGCACAGGGGCTGACGTCTGGGTGCCGGGCCAGGCCCCGAACCTGGCTGTTCGGCTGTGTTCCTCACACCGGAGAGTCTAGGACGCCTGAACCCCATTCTCTCTACAGTCAGGGGACATAGCCCCAAGGGTCTTGACTCCAAGGAACGTGAGTTATACATCGAGGCAGATCCAGCCAGTACTTGCCGCTTACGTTGTAGAAATATCTAGAACCCCTTTGAGGTTCTAGATATCTCCGCCTGATGCCGCAGGCCACCCCACACAGGCTTTGTGCTGCCTCCCGCCCCCTGGTCTGACCAGAGACACCCCAGCCTCCTCCGGGAGGAAGAACGTTCTAGAAGAGCCTGGGCCTCTCCGGTGGGGCGACAAAACTTTCCTGGACTCCACTGACGACTGTGCCAAGGCTGGTGGCTGGAAGGGGACCAGCACCGGCTCGTGGGTGGCAGTTGGGCCAGTCAGCGGCCTTCCACCACACTGAGACCCGGCGGAGACCCACAGCCCAGGCACGTCCCGTGTGGAAGGGGCTCTTCTGGTTCACCAAGCGAGTTGCTTCCAACTTGGCCTCCTGCCTTTGACAGTCGCCTGCTCTCCTGGCCCAAGGTTCAGTACCTTTGAGAGAGTTGGTGGGTCTCTGGAGAAACAGGGTCGGCGTTTAGGGACCAGGAAGGAAGTTGGGGTGCGATGGCTGGTTCCTGGGGCAGGCAGCCCGCGAGGTCATGGGCCTTGGTTGGAACCACCACTGGCTGCTACCTGTGTCTCGGATCCGTGAGAGCGGGAGTTCAGTCTGCATTTGAGGACACGGCACTGTGCTGGGCTGGCGGCAGAAGAGGGTCCTGTCCTGAGTCAGGACAAGGGCGTCCGGGGGTAGGTCACTGTACCACGGGGGAAGGGAGCCCAGTCTGGAGCCAGGCCTACGGGCTCTGCCCCTGCTGCCAGGGGGCCAAGTGCACTGGGCCTTCACTGTCTGGCTGCAGGAGTGCTCTTGCCGGGAGAGTTAGAGGGGGAGAGGGTGCGGGAGGCCCTCAGGTGGGTCCCCTGGTCTCTCTCAGGGTCTCTGTACTTCCACATTCGCAGTTGCTCGCCACCCTCTCCCCCCTTCTCTTAGGGCGGTTACGAATGCTTACTAAGTACCCCAAACTGTTCACATCTCCCCCTCTTCCCTCTTCCTCCCCTGACAGCCTAGTCGGAGACCCCCAGCGGCACCCCCGTCCGACTGACTGATCAATGCATAGGAGCCCCGCTGGCTACCCGCCCAGGCTTCAGAGTCCCGTCGTCACAGGTGGGGTGGAACGTTCCCTCCCAGGCCTCCCTTTGCCTGGCTCTTCCCCAGGTGGGGCCCCCAGGAAGGAAAGGCAGAGCAAGGAGAGGCTACAGACCCACAGAGGGGGACCCTGCCCCTGTCATTCCTGCCGTCCCACCCCCATGTTGTCTGCCTGTGCCTGCTGGGTCCTAGCGCTGTGTTGGGCCCAGGGACAGGGCATAGGGGACCCAGAGCCTCCCCTGCCCACCATCCAGTTGGGGGCCTCGGAGCACTGCCCAGCTCCGGGCACAGCTCTGCAGTCAGCCAGTCCCAAGTTCAAATCCCAGCCGGACCTCCCTGACCCTCAGTGTTGTCATCTGTCCGGGGAGCAGTCCCAGGGCTGTGGGGACAGCTGTGGCACAGAGCGGGAATGGCCAGGACTACTGGCAGCTGGTAGCCATGCTGCCCCACCAGGAGGGTTGGCTGTGGGCGGTCCTGCGAGCTGAGCCTGGGGCTGGAGGCCACGCCCCCGTCCCTGGCCCTGGCTCTGTCACACCTCCTGCCACCAACTTCCTGGTTGGCCCCCTGGTCCCGCGTCTGTTCGCCTTGCACGAAAATGGCCTCGTCCCTGGCCCTTCCGACCCGGGAACAGGTACAGCGGCGTGTTTCAGGGGCCATTTCCCAAGAGGGGTGTGGTGTTGGCGCTGAGCCTGCAGCCACGGGCAGACTGGCTGCGTCGGGTGGGGGCGGCCACCTCCTGCAAGGGGCCCCGCAGCAGGGTCCCCGTGCCCCAGGCGGGCGCAGTGGCAGCAGCCGGCAGAGGAGCCTGGCCGTGACACGGCTCTGCTGTTAGAGATTCTGGCTTCTGCTCTCATCCCCGGAGCCATGAGGTGCCTAGAGATCAAGGGCACTGCAGGGCCACCCCCGTCCCCACCGTGGGGTGGGCAGCGGTGCCAGCGCCCCCGAGTCCTGCCCATCTGCTGCCTCCGGGAACCCCTGGCCTGGGATTTCCCACCTCTAGGTGGAGCGTGGCTTCCCAGCTGAGGAAGCAAGGGTCGCTGCACTAGAAACAAAATGAAGGGGCCCCCACCCCCTCATGCACGGCTGAGTGCAGGGCAGCTGAAGGCCCCCAGAGCCCTTCCTTGCCCTGCAGTCCTGCCCTGGAGACACAGCCTGAGGCCACAGCAGCCACCTTGTGGTCACTGTTCAGGGGACGGGGAAGGCAGTCTGGGCAGGCAGCTGTCTGGTGCCTAAGGGGCGTCCTTCCTGCCCCCTAACCTGGGTGGTGGGGTGCTTCTCGGGAGAGGCTCCTCGCTCCCTGATCTGGCTCTCCTTCACTTCTGGGCGCCCAGGCTGTGGGTGCAGGGTGCAGTCACTGCAGGAGGCCAGCGGGGTGGAGGGGGCATGTCGAATGAATGGCAGAAGGGGACCCGTGGCCTGGGCCCTGGGGTCAGTTCTGGGGTGCTGAGCACGTGGGGCCTGCTCCTGAGTCTTCCCGGACTCCCTGCAGCGAATGGGGCCTAGAAAACTCTGGGCTTCCCTCTGCCTGGCCCCCTTCAGCCTGTGGTCGCCAGGTCCCCACCCCATGGTCGGAGCCTCTTTTCCCTCTCAGGAAGGGAGGGTGACTGTTCCCACAGCTGGGGGCCCGGGGCCACCAGCCGGCCGACCCGCAGTCATTGCTGCCCAGGGCCCTGGCGTAGCGGGACCCCCGGCAAGCCTGTGGGGAGGAACCCAGCCCGCAGGAGGCGGGAGAAAGGGCCAGGTGGGCTGGGCAAGGGGTTTCAGCCTTGCTTTGGGAGAGTTGGAGTTTCTTGACTGTGGCCTTTTCCTTCACCTGTAGCGTGAATGCACATGCACAGGGCCTCCCCTGCCCACAGCCCAGACCTGTGCAGGGCTGGCCTGCTGATCGGTGGGGCAGGTGCTTGACGCGGCTCTGAAAGGACCGAGATTTTTGGTCTGAGCTCTTTGTAAGGAATCCTCAGCGGGGCTCCACCAGCTGCTCCTGTCTGACCACGCGAGGGCCGGGCTGTTCAGTGGCAGGTTGGTGGTCACGGCGCCACTCAGCTCCCCCCGCCCAGGCCTCAGGAGCTGGAGGAGAGATGGTTTCTTCATGGCAAAGAGCCGGGCACCTGGCGGACCCCTGACCCCCCTCCTCCCCCCTGAATCTGAGCAGGGCCTGCTGGGGCCATTTAGGAATTGAGTTGTTGGTCTCCACACCCGTCCAGGCACTGGCCCCTTAGCTTCCTCTCCCAGGTCGGTACCCCACGTGTGTCGGCTGCACCCCGCCCGCGCCCACGGCCCTCGGCCGTCACCCCATCTTGCTCCCAGCACAGATGGGGCTCCATGTCGGGCGCCCAGCCGCTGGGGGAGAGAGGAAGGAGGCGTTATGCAAGTGCCCTTCCGGCTCCGTGCGGTTCCAAGCAGTTACACCTCTTCCTGTCTCTTCGAGGTGCAGTGTCACCGCAGTGGCTTCTGCCGGCTGTGGCCTGTGCAGAGGGGACTGTGCTGGGGAAAAGCCACAGCCGAATTGCAGGGTGGTGAGCAAGGTGCCGCCCCTGAGCCCTGGGGCTTCCAGGAAGATCAGCAACATCCGTCGTCATGCCTGGGCAGCCCTCAGTCAGCTCGCCCTGCACGTCCGCCACGTGGCCAGCACTGCTTGGGCCCCAGCACACATGGGAGAACAAGGGATGGAGTCACATCCCAGTAGTCTCAGGGCATGTGGGGAGGGCGTTGCCCTGGGGGACAGTCCCCTCCAAGGTAGCCTGGTCCTCACACTCTCCCTCACCCTGTGAGGGTTGCTCTTTGCAACGTCAGAGCCTCAGTCATGAGGGACTGGGCAGCTTCTATGTCTCGAGTGACTCTGGGAGCGGACCCGGGTGACATGAAGCCGGGGCCCCCTGCCCACTGCCACAGGCACGAGAGACAGAGAAGAGGAGCCCCGGCACCAGCCAGCCTTCAGGCAGGACTCCAACCCCAGCTGACGTCCTGACTCACGCTCAGGATGGACCCTCCAAAATCCCGGTGTGAGAAGGACTGTCTGTGTTCCGCTGCTTGTCACGTGGCAGCAGGTGACGTGTACGACGTTGTCATTCTTACGACCTCCACTATCGGAGGACAAACCTGGCCCCTTTGCGCTTCCAGGATGGTCAGACTGGATGCAGCCGCAAGCATCCCCTCCCCCGATGTTGAGTCCTGCCTGTGTGTGATGGTCCCACCTATGGGAGATGAGCCTTTGGGGGGGCAGAGGGAGACAGCCGCCCCCTGAGAGCAAAGGAGAGAGGCAGCCAGAGAAAAGCACGGGGCATAGCAAGTGACTTCCCGGAAGAGACGATCACTGCTGGGAAGCAGGCTACCTTGGCGCAAATGGTCCGGAAGCAGCGAAGATCAGTGACTTGGCCACAAGCATCCAGGCCTGGGGCCCTCCCCTCCCGCCACCAGAGCCAGGCACAGGCGGGTCCCAGCACCGGCAGGCGTCCGGTGCCTCGCGCAGGCCCTCCCGAGGGGTTGCCCAGGCTCACACCTGATAACATCAGTTAGAACTCAAACCCGGGGCCATGGATCAGCCCCGATCGGGCCCCGACACCCTGCCCAACACCTGGATGGGTCTTCTCAGGTCTCCCACAGATACAATCATGTCATCAGCCCAGTCGGAAAAGAAGACAGAAGCTCACGGTGCGCTCAGACTTGATTTCACTTTGGAAACAGTTACCCCTCCAGCACACCACGTGCCAACTCTCTTCCTCATCGAATCTTGCTTCATGGAGGTTTCTCGTGCACCGGGATCTACGGTGGAGACAAAGCTTGTTTTCCCAGCTCTGGAAGGAGCTCCCACCACCCACTGGAGTTGTCATTCAACACCCTAAGAATGGTCCTGAATGCTAAGCCCAGAACGGGCTCCCCGGGTGCTGGCGTTAAACCCCACGCACCTGCAGAAGGGTCCTGGCGGCAGGCCACAGCGGGTGTCTGTGGGTGGGTGGCTCTACGTCCCAGGTTGGACCAGGTGGCGTGCAGTCTGACCGTGGGGAGGGCTGGGGCACGTTTGTCCATGGCCTTGGCAGAGGCTCCAGGGTAGTGTCCCCAGTGGCCAAGGCTGGAGCTCGTGCACATGTGTGTACATGTGTGTGCGTGTGTGTGGGTGCATGCATGTGTTGGATGGAGGGCGCAAAGGACATGGATACCAGAAGACGTGAGGAATGGGGGCTGACCATTCCATCTCCGGCATCCTCCCGGCCTCCTGTGTGGACCAGGTGCCAACTTAGCCCACAGGACATCCAGGTGACCCAGGCAGTCCCGCAGGCCCAATCAGAAAGTGTCCTGTGTTATTTCGTGTCTGCATCCCGGGCTCGTAGGCTCAGGTCCGACTCCCCGTGCAGTTTCTTGGTTTAAGCCCCGTGTTCATTTTCCTCCCCCTCCTGCATGCCCCAAATTCTTCTCACCTTCCCTCTGGGAGAGAGGGGAGGGAGAGAGGAGAGAGTGAACGCCTGTGAGTGAAGGACGGTGCAGACCCTCGGTGAGCAGGAGGAAGAACTCAGGCTTGGCTGCTGTTCGGGTATCTTACACCTTTACTGAGGTGTGGGAGTTTGCAGAGCGGTTAGCGAGGGAGAAGACACGTCCACAGATGGAGCCTCCCAGCGTCACTGTCAGCTTAGTTGTTGAAGGCCGGCACTGGGATTTACTCAGCAGCCTCCCCCGTGGGCCCGGCGTGTTCAGGCCTGACTCCTCTTTGCCTCGAGGGGAAGGACGGGCAGGCCTGTGAGCGCCCCTGCCCGGTTTCTCCCGGTGCTGTTTGCTCAAGGCCACACGCAAACCAGGCGCCAGTGCAGGAGCCAGAGGGACCCAGACCTCGGACCCCAAGCCAGCTGTCCCTCCTGGACCTGATGGGCTATGCAAGGCTTCCGAAGCCTCTCTCCCAGGCCGGGGAGGGGACCCCCAGCTCTGCCTGCCTCCCTCCAAGGCGCCCGGGATTGGCAGGACCCCACCAGTTCATGCAGGATTGGGTGCTGGGAAGGCGCAGTTGCTCCAGACCGGACGGTGGCCACTGCAGGAGGTGGATTCTGGGTGGCAAGCTCGGGTGGAGGAGGAGTGGGACAGATGGCACCCCCAGGGCGCTGCCCTGACTGCCACAGGTGGTGCTGGTTGTCCTGCACCTGCAGCTGCCCTGAGCTCCCCCTGGACAGAACGAGCACGGCACCCTCCAGAGAAGACTCCCCTCGTCCCGGGTGTAGGCAGCGTCCCGGGCCCCCGTCACTAGGGTTCTCCTTGCCGTTAATACAGTTGGCCCAGCCACTCCACCTGTGCTTTCACTGCGTGACCCTCAGCAGGCTGAGTCGCAGTCATTCACTCATTCATCAAATGTTTCAGGGCCTACTATGTGCTGAGCACAGCTGCAAACACAGCGGACAAAGAGCTGGCAGCTCTGGGGGTGGAGGGACACAGATCACAAATGAGAGAGTGGGTGAAAGAAATACGAGGTATATCAGGTGGCAAATGCTAGGGAGGAAAAGGGCGCAGGGGCCCTGGCCTTGGGGCTGGTTGGTTGGCGTGACATCCCCTAGACTGAAAGGTCGCAGGTTCGATCCCCAGGCCTGGCGTGCATGAGAAGGCGCCAATCAATGTTTCTCTCTCATCAATGCCTCTCTCTTCCCCCTCCCTTTCTCTCTCTAAAAGCAATGTAAGAAATGTCCTCAGGTGAGGATAAAAAGAAAAATTTTAACGATGCAGGGAAGGTGCCAGGGGTGTCGGGGAGACAGGAGCTGCCGGTTACCATCAGGTATCCAGGAAAATCCCCATGGGAAGGGGGCCTCTGTGTAAAGAGGCCACTGCCAGGAGGCAGGGAGCCTTCAGGTGGATGTTGGGGGTCAGAGGCTCTGGTGGAAGAAAGACCTGGTCCGAAAGCCCTGAGCTTGGCATGCCTGCAGCTTGTGACACTCCAAGGACCAGTGGGCAGGGGTGGGCACGAGAGGACGACAGGCCAGGGGCAGCCGGAGTCACGAGGCCACTTGTGAAACAGGCTTTCACTCTGGATAGAGTGAGAACCCGCTGGAAGGTTTGAGTGAAGTCATGACACCACCTGGTGTATTTTCTAGAAGGTTCACTGCTGCAGCGTAGACGGCAGCGGTGAAGGTAGAAGCCAGGAGAGCCGTTAGGAAGCGGCTGTGGAGCAGGCAGGTGGCGGCCAGAACCAGGGAGGAGCTGGTGGGGGTCGCCGCTGGGAGCGTGGGGTCTGAATGCTTCTGAAGGTGGTGAACGGAGGGTCTCCACTGAGATGGGAGCAGCTGTGGGAGAACCAGGCCTGGTGCCACCGGCAGCTCCCACGACCTGTTGTTGCCCCAACTGTCACCCCAAGCTTTACTCTCTCAGCGTCTAGGCCAGAAGTTGGGGTGTGGCTTACCCAGGCCCCAGTGTCAGGGCCTCCCTCCACGTTTGAAGGGTTCCGTCCTGTGGGCTGTTGGCCAGAGACCACCCTCAGGTCCTCGGCACATGGGTTTCTCCAGCCCGGCACCTTGCCCATCAGAGTCAGCGTGCCGGGAGAATTTGCACATGATCTGTGTCCCCTGATCACAGAAGTGACGTCCCATCACTTGTGCCACATTCTGTTGTTGGGCACAAGTCAGAGGTCGGTGCTCAGCTAAGGGGAGGGGCTGCACAGCACGTGGTGCCAGGAGCTAGGGGTCGAGAGTCATCGGACAAGCTGCGTCCTCACCGCTGAGCAGGGGCCCCAGTGGGCTGGAGTGGCCGTCAGGCGAGGTGGGGCAGCAAGGACGGCCCTGGGGCCACTGCTCCTGCAGAGTTTGGGCAAGGAAAACAGGCCCCCGGAGCCTCAGAAAAGTGGCCGGGGAGGGGCGAAGGACCCCCAGAAGCGTTGCGGTGAGAGTGGAGAGATGGCGTGGAAATCATTCAGTCAGTGGACCCCATGCCCAGCCTCATGCAAGCCCCGGGGGTCAGTCGGTCTGTCTGTCTGGTGAGGGACATGCAGCGGCCCCTGCCTTGGGTCCTCACCCTCACGAGCCCCCTGGCCAAGCCCGGCTGGCCTCGCTTCACCAGCTCCTCTCTGCCTCTGCTTCCCCTCCAGGCTCTGTCCTCCTGAAGACGGGCGCAGGCTGCGCGAGTGAGGCGGCCCCATGTATCCAGAATCGACCACAGGCTCCCCGGCTCGGCTCTCCCTGCGGCAGACGGGCTCCCCCGGCATGATCTACAGGTGACCCCCACCCCGGGGCCTTCAGGTTCAGTCCTGACTCTAGCAGGGGTCCCCAAGGCCACTGCCCTGCCCTTGGCCCAGACCGGAGAACCCAATGAGGCCCATAGGGCTGCGAGGTGCCGCGCGGGCATTTTCTCCAAGGAAAGGAACAGACCAAAGTAGGAAAGGAAACCCCAAGATTTTCGAGGTGGGACGCAATCAGGGTCAGTCTCCCGTCCTGCCCCACGCCTGTTCCACTGCAGGTGACATAGGCGCGAGTGAGTGAGGGTCCCTTCCTGGCCTCTGCTTCTCTCATCTCACACATTGGGGGCTCCCGTGGGCCGCCAGCCGCTGTGACATCCTGGGCGGGGCTCGCCTGCCGGGAGGGGGTCAGGTGCTCACGGAACACCCTTGAAAAGCCGCTTCCACATCCAGCTCTGGGTGTTTCTATGTGGCTGCACCCCAGGCAGAACCCCGGGGCGGGCGGCAGGAGGCACTGGGCCCCAGCATGGAAGCCAGAGGACAGCCATGGCCCCATAAATTGGCGCCCAGGTGGGATCCTGGGCCGTTGCACCCCTAAGGGATGGGACCTTTCTAGACAACTGTCAGGGCCTGAGCCCCAGAGAGGGTCCCTGCAGTCCACCTGGGAAAGAGGTGTCCCTCCCTCATCAAAACCCTAAAAGAACGCACAGTCACCTGCAGGCTTGCGGGAGAGCCAGGTGACAGGTAGTTCTTGGTTTGAGGGGTTTCCATGGTTGTTCTGAAGCCTATTTCATTAAAACCCAAGCAGACTCTCCCCAGGGTTCGCCTCTACCTGCACCACGGAAGGACCCCCATGTCCGCGCAGAACGGGCCGCTGCCCCCGTGCGCCACTGGGCGGCGCTGCCGCTGCGCTGGGAGCGGGCGCGCGGGGCGGGTGGGGCCGGGGCTGCGGGTGCCCAGGCTTCCGGGCTGGCACCGCCCTCTGGTTAACGCCAATTGCGAACTCTCTTCTCTCCCTCCCTCTCTCCCGCATTGCTGCCCGCAGTACTCGGTATGGGAGCCCCAAAAGACAGCTCCAGTTTTACAGGTAACGAGCCCCCGTTTCCCCAAACCCGCAAGCGGAGGGCAGGGGAGCGGGTGGGCGGCCCCGCGAGCCGGGATCTCAGAGGTGAAAGTGCCCCCGGGAGGTCCGAGGTGCGCCGGCGCCTCCACTGCCTGGTGGGGAGCGGAAGGCGTGTTCACTGCGCTGATCTAGAATTTGCTGCGATTGGAGCAAAGGGACTGGTGATATCTGCTTAGCTGTCCTCTGCCTTGAAGCCTCGCCTTCCCGCGGCTGGTGGCTCCTGGGTTCTCAGCGTCAAAGACCCCTTTTTCCGGGGGTGGAGCTGATCAGCCTCCTGGGCCATCACAGGCCCTCCCCCTGGACCTGTATGGGGAGGGGCGCCCCACGCGTCCATCTGCTGTGCGTCTGTCAGGGAGTCAGCTCAGCAGTGTTGGGAGAGCAAGACATCGTGTCCCCTGGGGACATGGAGCCAGGGAGCCGGGCGGGTCCGTCAGCAAGGTCCTCTCTGGCCACCTTCGCCTGTGGGTGGTCTCTTCCTAACCTCTACCGCAGGGAGGGTGCCCTGGAGGCCATGTGCTTCCTGGGGAGTCTGTTAGCTCTAGACGTTTACTTTGACGCTTTCTCCTGCTGGGAAAATGCCAGGTCGGCTCCGCCACCGTCGGGACAGTGTGGGGACTCCGTGCGGCTCCTGGGGGCGCTGGTGTCTGCTGTGCGCTTTGGCGCTGGGGCCTGAGAGGCCTCCCCAGTGTCGTGCATGCCCACTGTGCCGGGACCCCAGGGCTGGTGCTGCGACGCAGGAAGTTTCAGGCAGTCGGGCAGGGGCAGTGCGGGATCCGCGTGGCTCTTCCTTCCCTCGGCTCCGACACCTCTGACCGGGACCGCGGGCCTGGGTCCTTGGGCCAAGGCTGCCGTGCTGCTGTTCTTCCCTGCGTTCTCCCTCCTCACAGGGAGCTCTAAAGGGATGACCAAGCCTTTAATTCTGCGGGCACTTCCGCTGGGTGTGGCTTTGCCTGAAAGAGGGAGGTCTGCACACGGCTTGCAAATGTCGTCAGGCGAAGAGTTCATCGTGGTGTCTGCACGCAGTGGCGGGTGGGTGACCCGAGGCAGGATCAGACCAGTGGATCCAAACGTGCACGTGAACCGCACCCTGGGGCACCCTGGGCACCTCACTCCTGAAAAGAAAGGAGGGACATGAGCCAAGAGGGCGGGCCCCTGGGAGGAAGCTGTCACAAGTGAGAGAGTTCCACGCCCCTCCCTGGCTCCTCGACCACAGATCCGCCGTCTAGCCCGCCCTCTGGGACCCTCCACATGGGCGGCCTGTCCCCAGTGGGCCTGCCTGCCCGAGGGCAGGCTCTGCTGTTGAGCCGAATCCTCCACATCTCCTCTGGCTCCATGTCCAGTGCCACAGGCCCTGGCCTCCCTGCCCTCGGGTCTCCATGTGGTTTCATCCCACAGACGCTCGGAGTCTTTTGTGGGGCCTGTGATGAAGACTCCTAAGGGAATGGGATCCTTCTCCAACATGCTGGGTGCTGCTCCCAGCGGAGCCTCCTTGTCATCAGACACTGACATGGTTCTGGGTGGTTTAAGTCAGTGAGCACGGTGGCACCTCCCTGGAACAAGGTGACCGTGTTCAAAGCATGCCCTGCGCGCACCCTCATATTTGTCAGCTATTGCACAGAACGCCGCCTAACAAGCAGCCCCAAACGCACCGCTGTACAACGGGAGGCGCTCATTTCTCGCGTTTATGTCACTGGTCGACTGCAGTCCGCCCGTCTCTGTTGGACTCAGCTATGAGCTGCAGGTTGGGTCCAGTGTTGAATCCTCCCATCCTTCCTCACCAGGGGCTGTCCCAGGTCCGTTCTTCTCATCACAGAAAAGCCAGAGGAAAAGAAGACCTCTGTAACATCTCTGAAAGCCAAGGCTAGACCCGCACAACTGTCACTACTGCTCATTCTTTTGGCCGAAGTGAACCGCATGACCCAGGCCAATGTCAGAGAGCAGGGAAGATCCCCCTCCTGTCCCCTTCCATGGGAGGGACCAGTCCCGTGATAGAGAGACAGAGGACCAGCCCCAATAATGCCACCTACTCCAGAGCCCAAATACTCCAGTAGCACCCAGAGGCAAACTGTATCTGGAAGAAATTTAAAGAGCTGTGGGGCTCCGAAAAGGAAGGTGTCACAGCTGGGGAGACTTCACCAGGAAAGCAGCAGGGGGCTTTGGGCTGGACCTTGAAGTCTGGGCCAGATTCAAGGCAGAAGCCAGGAAGAAGGTTCTAGGAGATGCAACAAATGAGACAGCCTGAGCCACACCTCGGAGAGGTGCTCAAAGAACAGGAAATGGTGGTTTTACAGAGGGGCCCCCGGGGGCGGCACAGAGTGGCCAGAGGCCAGACTGCAGCCATGGGTGGGGGTCTGATGAGGGAGAGCCTGGGACACGAAGCTAAGCGTCTTCAGGGCGCACCGGGGAGCCGCCAGGGTTGGCGCAGGGCAGGAGCGGGCTCCGCTGCAGGAAGTAAGCAGTGAGGCTGACGTGGGAGACCAGAAGAGGTGGAGAAGGGCTGAACTGGAAGAACCACGGGAAGAGGAGTGGGAGCAGCAGGGGCACAGGGTGCTGGACAGAGAGGAGCACCGGCCTGCGGAAGGAGACGTTCTGCCTGCACAGCGTGTCAGGCTGGTGACCGGCAGCCAACAGGGAGGCCCAAGGCCACCTCCGGCCACCACACATGATGGACATAGGAGGCTCCGGCCTTCAAGAAAAGCCATGCATTTCCACAGCAGAGGCCTTTCCAGGCACTACCCAGCCGTTCCCCTCCCGGCCATGCGTCATGTTTCGTGTGCTTTCTACCCCGGGCCTGGGGCAGCCATCCTGTTTGCGGGCGAGTCCTGGGGTCACAGCTCAGCCTCTGCCCAGCACACACTGCTGCCCTTTAGCTGGAGAGTAATGTCATGCTGAGACTTTCTGGCATCCCAGGGTGACCCAAAGTGCCCCCAGGTCCATGACCCTGGAACGGGGGCTCAGCATAGACTCACGCCAGACGTCAGCCTCCAAGCATTTCCCAAAAAGCCCAGGACAGGCTGTGTGCTGTGAGGAAGGGTCCCGAGCACCCGCCTGGGGGGCGGCAGGGCGGTGTCCAAGAGCAGGCTTTTGGAGAATTCTGGCCACTATAGGTGCTGAGCACCAATCTGGGACACATCCGGTGGAAGGGAGGAGAGGCACCTGCCTGCGTGTGCTGAGGGGCGGCCTCCTCGGACCCCAACCCCTTCAGTACAGTGGGCATCCTACGCTGCGGAACCCCAGCTCCCCTTCCACCGCCCCAGCCGGGCTTCATGCCTGGGTCTCATCCTCAAACGGCAAAGAGCCTGGGCCGCCCCTTTCCACCGGTGGTCCCCAGGGTCCTGTCGCTGGCCCTCGGTTGCAGTGGAGGCAGTGGGTGGGCCCGAAGGAGCAGCAGGACCCCAGCCTGATGTCCCCCGCCAGCCTGGCCAGCGCACAGCGGTCTGCACTTCCCGGGCAGATCCTGAATAATTCAGCCTGTTTCGCCGAGATGAAAGTTCCCTGATAGGACTAATGGACTTGCTGCCTCCGAGCCGGACCCCCAGGGACTCTTCCCACTCAGCGCGCCGCTGCAGTGACACTCCCTAATGAGAAGGTTGCTGCAGCAGACCCTCCGGGCGTCGGGCGCACCCTGATACACTAGCGGGGTCCTTTTTGACGGGCGGGCATCAGGGAAGCAGGTGAGTGACCCTGCGGCTCCTGGAGTTCGCGGCAGTGCCTTCTGGGGTGCAGCTTGGGGACGCGTGTCCAGGGCAGGAAGACCGGAGGGATGGCGTTTGGGGTGCGTTTGGAAGTTAGACCCTCTCATTTTTTTAAAGTAGAAAACCTCCCCGAAAGCCAGCGGGGTAACCGTGAGATGAGCACCGCGGGAGGCGCAGAGGGCGGGGGTTGCTGCCGCTGGAACCTTGCTGGCTCCCGGGCCTGCGGGGCCGCTGTCTGTCCTGCTGTCTGTCCTGCTGTCCAGGGGGACCTGGCATCCAGCTCCCACCTTGCTGGGCTCCCGGCTGAGCTCTGCCAGCTTCCCCCGGAACGACAGAGGGACATCTGGACGGCTGTGGGGCCGGGCTTTGGCTGGCTGACCGTTCTGGGGTGCAGGTGGCTCTGTGTCCCCCCAGGTGACGCCTTGCCTTGCAGAGCCCAGCTCCGAGCGATGCCGCCGCCTCCCCCCACGCCTACTCTCAGGAACTGTGGCTGGTTTGAATGTCTGTTTGAAGCAACGTGTGGGATTCCTTTCCAACCTGATGCTTTGATGGCTTTTGGCGAGCAGACGGTAGCGCAGAAATTGCAGGGCAGGCTCTTCAGGGGCGCCTGACTCCCAGGCCTTCAGGAGGCGATGTCCTCCCTCCTCTTTCCCCGTGTTGTCTCGGGGCTCATTCAGGTGAATTCCCCCGGGCCCCAGGCTCCGTGCAAGAATAGATTTGCAGGAGGCAGCTCCGGAAGGACCTGTCGGCTCGCGCACTTTGCCGTGGCTGTCGAGGAGGGGCTGACTCTTCTTGAGGCGGGGGCAGGGTGGCCAGGAAGAGGGGCCACTCTTGAGCTCTGAGACATGAGAGGGCTGGCAGGAGCCCCAAGGATGGGGTTGCCCTTCCTTCTCGGGGCGTTGTCTTCTTGGGGCCCTGTTGTCCCAGGACCAGCGCCTGCAGAGGGACGCTGAGCCAGCCCCAGCATGAGGCAGGGCAGGGAGCCTGGCCTGCCCTCTCCAAACCGGCAGCGCTGGGGCCAGCAGAACTCCTGCGTGGGGTCGTGCCTCCCCGAGGGCCTTGTAAAGGGGGACGTGTGTGACCCTCTGGCCACAGCCCCCTCGTAGGCACCAGGCCCTCTCCCTCCCCCTTTGCCCAGGGCCACCTTGCTCACCCCCAAAACCACCTTTCTCAGCAGGAGGCTCGGGGCTCCCCAGCCCTGTGATAAGGAGGGACCAGGAGCCCCTCTAAACCCTGCCCTGCACCCAGCTCATTAGGAACCAGGGCCTTGGCTAGATTTCTGGAGCCAGACCAGACCTGGGTGCTTTTGGTTGGGTAATGTCTTGAAAGCTAATGGCTATTGATCTCGGCCGCGCCAGGCCCAGCGGGGCCCAAGTGCCCGACGTGGGCCCTGGTTTTCGGGAGAGGCCCCTGCGGCTGCAGCCAGCCCTGCATGGCTTCCCTCCCTGAGCCCCTGAATTCTCACACAAGTTCACACATGCTCCTCCCACCGCCTTTCACCACTGTCTCCCGGGACTCTGCGCACCGTCGTGCAGAGACGCCTGGCCCCTGAGGGGCGCGTGGGCTCCCACGTGATAGGTTAGGTGGTCTCTCGTGTGTGCGCCCAGCTTTCCTGTTGGTGGGCACTCGTGTTGTTTTCAGTTTCCAAGGGAGCATCATTGTCATTTAAGGTGACCCTGTGGTGATGGTTCTGTACATGTAAGCTTTGAAATCTCCCTGCGAAACCCACCCCCATCACTCCCTGGAGTGCATCTGCTCAGCCTTCCTGTTGTCAGAATCTGTGGGTTATGACTCACTTAGCGACCCTGGCGCCCGGAGCATGCGCGCTGCTGGTGCGTTGGTGTGTCCGCCAGCCCCGGGCGCACGTGGGGGCGGCTTGCCCTGGACAAGGCCTGGCCTGATCACACCGGTGTCTGCTCAGCCACTGGCGTGCTACGCTGCTTCCCAGGCACACCCTTTCCCTGGTCTCCCCTGGTAGCAGCGCCGGGCGTGCTGTGGGGCTCAGGCTGTCTGCACGCTCTCCGCACCCCTGTTTTCATTTGAGCACCTTGAGTTCTCCTGCCTGGAATGCAGCTTCCCCTGTGCTGGACTCACGGTGTGGGACGGGAACGGGGTGCTTAGCTAGAGTCCCCAGCCGCACAGCCTGGAGGACTCAGAGTCTCGCACCCAGAGGTGTTGATACCCAGGGGCCAGGCCCCCGTCCCCAGGCCCCGGCAGCCCTCAGGGGACGCTCTCATGGGAGGATGTGTCTCTGCAGCCACCCTGCCCAGGGGCCGGCATCCAGCTTGGGCAGTGAGGACAGCAGCACGTGGGCTGACTCGTCACCGCTCGGCCTCTCCCGTCCGGACAGTGGCAGCTCCCAGGTGGGACCATGTTGTCCATGACGTACAGCGAGAGCCTGAGAAGCGTGAGCAGCAGGTGTCACTCAGACTGGGCCCCGCACCCCGTCCGCCAGACCAATGACACGCTGGAGCTGCAGCGGCTGCGGGAGGTGCGGGCAGCCGCCCAGGCCAGGAACATGGAGAGCTTCCTCCGTATGCACGGCCTCTCCCTGGACGGCTGCACCGCCCGGCGCACGGGCATGAAGTACCGGTAAGGGTGGCAGGCGAGCGGGGTGTACCGGGGACGCCCCGGAGGCAGGTGTGGCAGGAGGCCGCTCTGGAGAGAGGGCTGCAGCCCAGGGAAGTCCGGTTAACACGGTATTGTACGTTGGGCAAATGCCTTGTGTTTAGAAATTCCAACCACATGGATGCATATGAAAGGGAAAGTGGGAATCTGCATGGTCCTGCCCTCCAGAGATGCGTACTGCTCTGTGCGGCTCGTTCTGCGTGAAAGAGAGTGCGGTTTCTAGGAAAAGACCTCGCAGAAGGGTAGACACGCCCTTTCCTTTGTCCTCCTGCCACATCCCCGGGACAAAGTCGGGGTCAGTGGTGGGTGGCCCAGAGGTTAGTGGGAAAGCTTAGTCCGCCATCGCAAACCACAAACCTGCCCTGGCGCCAGGCACCCAGGGTAGGTCCTGGGGTGAGGGTGGGCCCACCTCCTTTGGGCCCTTCATTTGGCTGCCTGGTAGGACGTGGTCTCGACAGGTGGCCTCTGGGCTGGTTGCAGCAACTATGGTAGCGAAGGCTGTGGACTAAACGTTGCTGTTTCGTCTGGGTGACCGGCAGGTCGGGTTGTTGGGAACCTCAGACGGACATTCTGTGTGGCTGGCCCAGCTTCGAAATCAGCACCCAGGACAGCACTCCGGCCAGCCCACCTGCTCTTCCAAAAGCGCCAGAGCGCGGAGCTCGTGTGGTTACTTCTAAGCCTCACACGTGCAGCTTTAGTCCTGCACGGCCCGGGGGGCAAACCCTCGCCACAGCCAGCGGCCCCAGGGGACCCTCCCAGCCCCATCTGTCCCCCGTTGCAGGATTTAGCAAATAAAAACACAGGATGCCCAGTTGCGCCTGAATTTCAAACACAGAACAGATCCTTATTTTAGTGCAAGTAGGTCCCATGAGACATTTGGGGCATACTTACCCTAAAAAGTTAATCGCTGTGTACGTGACCTTCAGGTTTCACCGGGCGGCCTGTTTTGATCTCCGACTCCCGCCCGACCCAGGCCCAGGGCTTACCTGGCTGGGGTGGGGCTCAGACGCACCCTGGGGCTGTAACTCTCTCCTCCGGACTTGGACTTGCGAGCCGGCCTTGGGCTTAGGGTGGGAACCCGTGCCGGTGGTGTGAAGAGACCACTTCTGCGGCGAGTCCATTAGGTGGCAGGCTGCTAAAGGCTTTGGGCCCCGCGTCCCGCTGCGGGCGGGGGACAGAGGGTCGGCTAGCCAGGCTGCAAGCAGCGCCTGGTTCTGGTGGAAATTTCTCAAGAGGGAGGTGCGACTGCCCGGTTTGCTATTTTCGGCTCGTCGTTGGTACTTTTCATTGATTCCGCACCAGTGGGCGGAGGGTCTCCTTGGCTGTAGGCAACCAGCAGGAATGTCCCCATGCGGAGGACAGAGGACAAGCAGGTGGCACCTCAGTGGTGAGGGAGGCCAGGACAGCTGAGACCCGCACCGTCGGAACGGGGCCTTTGGAGATGTGGGGAGAACCTTCCAGGCCGAGGGACAGGGCCACAGAGCGGCAGAGGAGCGAAGGTCAGGGCTGGGCACAGAGAGAGGGGAGAGTGACAGGGACGTGGGGCAGCCGGAGCTCACCCTCCAGCGCCCGGAAGGCCCCGGCCCCTCGTTGTGGGTACCGTCCGTGATCAAAGGCGCGCTGGAGTGAACCTTGTCTCCCAGAATTTCATCTACCCGGAACCTCAGAATGTGACCGATTTGGAAAGAGGGTCATTGCAGATGCAAAGATCTCAGATGAGGTCACCTTGGAGAGGGCCCTAAATCCCAGTGATCCCTGTGGGGACACACAGGGAAGAGGCCATGTGTCGGTGGAGGCAGAGACTGGAGCAATGTGACCCTGACGCTGGGGGGGGCAAAAGGAGCCCCCCTAGAGCCTGAGAGAGACCTCAGCCCCGAGATGCCCTCAGGCTTCTGGCTCCCAAAGCTGTTTGTTGTTGGGGTCCCCACAGTTTTGTCACTTTGTCATGGGAGCCCCAAGAAACTAACACAGGGGCATGGGGGGAACCTCCTATGTGACCAGCACTCCAAGGAACATTTGCCCCATCTGAAGCATGCGGAACGCCCTGGGGAGCCTGCTGCAAAGTGCAGAGTTGACAGGGTCACCCCAGCCTTTAGCACTGAACAGGCCAAAGGTTATCGGGGAGCCAGGGGGCAGTTCTGTCTACCTGGTGGGCTTCAACGTGCGCAGCGTGGGGTTCCGTTATCTGGGAACAGAGCAGCCACCACTGATGCCACCTGTTACTGAAGGTCCTGCAGGCCCTTCAACAGCCAGACCAGGCCTCAGTCAAACTTGGTCTGAAACGTTCATACAGAAAAGGTAGCGCCCTTAGACAAGTCACCGCGAGTCCGGGTGTTTTATCCGCTGACTGGAGCCCCGGAGCCAGGGAAAGTGTTATTGTCGACGTCTTTTTTAACTCTCCCCAATTTTTTGCTGTTTAAAATAAATGCACTGAGTTCTCAAACACACAGTGTAAGCCGCCTCCCCCCACACCCACCTGGCCTAGTGACAGAGGCCCGGGGACGAGACCTCAGACAGGAGAGGCTGGGGCCTGCGGACAGCAGACCTTGGTTCCCAGTGCCCTCGCCTGCTCTCGTCAGCAGCACCTTTGCCTGGCAGGTACTTTCCCGGCCACGCGGCCCAAATAAATACCTAGGAGTCATTCCACGCCCGCCGTCCTGACTCCTGGGCATCCTCCCCCGTCCCCTGCCTCCCTCACCTTGTTTTCGCCCCTTGCAGCCACCGAGAGCAGGCCCTTTGTCCTTAGCACCTCGGACGTTCTAAGCCTGTGTCAGCACTGGCTGATGGCCGTGAGCCGTCCTGGGGCAGCCACAATAAAGCCCAGACGCAGCTTAGGACAACAGCAAGGGAACCCTCACCGTGGGGAGGCCGGAAGCCTGAGGTCCACGTGCGGGTGGGGCCTCGCCCTCGGGAAGGCTCCCCCAGCTCCCGGTGGTGGCCGCAGTCCCTGGCTCTGCCAGTCGGGTACACGCATGGCTCCAGCCCCTGCCCCCACCTGCGGGGGCCGTTTCCCTCGGTGCACGTGCCTGTCCCTAAGTCATCGCATCAGGACACCCAATCAAGTACAGCCTCAGCCTAACCACATCGACAGAGACCTCATTTCCAAATAAGGTCACGGTCACCTCCCCGGCTGGTAGCACTGTCACCGAACAGCAGTTGGGGTCCCACTGCCTGCCGCCACCCTCCAGGCACAATTCCAGAGGCAAAGTTTTTGGTGAGAAAGGAAAAGAGCCTTGATTCAGAAGCTGCCCAGTTTGGCCTAGCAGCTTCCCACAGGCTCAGCTGTGGCCTGTCAATGAAGGCGAAGCCGTTAACGCTTTAGTTACAGCTCCAATCACTGAAGCCTAGCCTTACGGCTACACTCTGACACCTGGGTCTTTACCATTCCCCCGTTAGTTTTTAGTTGTTTCTATCGCATTAGCTTACAAGCCAGAACAAGATACAAAAGGTACCTACCTTTGGAAGGAGGGCAGGCTTCTGCCTCTATTTCCTCTAGAACACCCAACAGGAATACACCTGCCCCCCTCTGCCGGCCCGCCCCAGAAAACGCAGGCACGGTTGCCCCCAAAGGGCCGGATGTCCTTTCAGGGCTGTGTAAATGTAACTACCCCGTAACAGTTAAGCGAGCGGGGTAGAAACGAGGTGCTGGCCGGATAAACCGAGGTGCCGGCGGGAATCGGCGGGGCCTTGCGTTTGCCACCCGTGCACAAGGGAGAAGAGCCGGAGATGGAGCCACAGCGCCCGCCCTCTTTATTCCATTGGCTTTGGAGGCTTCAGGGTCTCGGCCAATCCCAGCCCGGACTGCTTTTTCGTTGCCTTGGCAACCTCCTACGGCCCCTCCCACTTGTCCCCAGTGGCCTTCATCACATCTCCGTGTGTCAGCTGGGGTCTGAGCTGAAGGGAGCCACAGCACTCAGCCCCTGAGGAGTCTTCCTTTCACTCTTTCCCACCAGACGGCACCTCCTCCAGAAAGGCCGCCAGTCTGCCACCCCTTGCTCTTAGAGCTTCAGGGGCCAAGGACCTCCCAAGCCACTGCTCCTTGGGACAGTACCCCCACCTGCTAACATCTGCCCCTCCCCTCCTTGGCAGGAAGGCACCTTTGGGTGCACACCATGCTTCGTAGCACCATCAGGGCAGCCTGACTGGAACAGGGAGGCACCAGTGGTCCTGCAGGGCACAGCCGTGCGTCCCCTCTCTTCCTTGCTGCCATTCATGCAGCGAGGGTGTCTGTCCCCTCACACTGTGACCCGGTCCCCATCTTGGGGACCGAACCTGGCTGGGCCCAGCTTTCCCGTCTCTCCGTGCCGTCCTGGGCAGGTGGGGGCTGAGCAGAGGCTTCTGTTCAGGGGGCCCATCTCCGTGGCAGTCCAGGGACACAGCAGCACCTCTGAGTGCGGTGGCTGCGCCTCTGGTCAATCACAGCAGGACCCAGTTGCTTTGTTTTAACAGCAGCGGGTACCAGAGGGGGCAGGGAAAGAACCCAGAAATCGGTCGTAGATCAGAGCCAAGCACCCATGCCCTGCGCTTCCCTCTGCTCCACCTAAACCGTTCCCCAGTCCCTCTGGGGGTGACCGCTGTGGCCAGCTCAGGTCAAGGGTTTAAGCTTTCTGCCTTCCACTCCTGCTCATTCTCAGGGCTTCCTCAGGACATCACGAGTCGTGACCTCTGTTTCGGCGGATGGGGCGTGCCTAGCTCTGGGCACCCTGTCCACCTGGCAGCCCTGCGCTGGGCACAGCACGTCCGTCCTGGATTCCCTAGGAGAGTCCTTAGGTCACCTACTCACTCCTGTCGTCTCCAGGACACGTCACCAGGGGAGGAGGGCTGGGATTCTGTCCCTGCTCCCTGGACAGGGAAGCCCTGGCTCTGGCCAAGGTCAGGGGTGGGGGCTCTTGCTGAGGGAACTCCCAAGTGGCTGTCCGCCCCTCTGCCATCACTGGGGAGGGTGTGGGCCATGTCACTTGGGGAAGGGAGACGTTAGGTGTGCGTAGGGCCGCCTCACACGGCAGGTGCCATCTGAGCTGCTGTCCGAGGGCAGAGAACCGGGAGGGGCCGGCCCACAGGGATCAGGAAACACTATGGCCAGGAGGTTTTGGGGCTGAATGACCCCCGAGCAGAGAGCCTGGAACCGAGCAAGGGTTCATTCTTAATTCCTGTGCCAACCCCTCCGGGTGGATCTTCCATGGGTCCTGTCAGTGCAGGCGGCAGACAGCCAGTGGGTGCAGAAGGCCCCTGGGGGTCCCCAGCTGGGAGGGACAGAGTGGCTCCTCAGGCCACGCCCCTCACTTTGCATCTGGAGTCCCAGAGGGGACAGGACGCCCCCTGGGACCACCCAGAAAATGAGCAGCAGAGCCTGGGCTGGACCCCTGAGCACCCGCCTTCCGTTCGGTGCTCCCAAAGGAGAGCAAGGAAGGACGCAGAGGCCAGTCTTGGCAAGGCCCTTCCTGCAAGGGGCCTCTCTGTGGACCGGGAAGCCCCGTAAGCCACGCGGGTGGGGAAGGAAGGAAGGGGCTTCTTCATCCATTCCGGAAGTGTTCCCCAAGAGCCCGCCGTGAGCTAAGTGAGTACCTGCTGCGCCGTGTCAGCCCGGCCCCTGACCCCGGTTTCTTTCCTTGGGTCATCGGCGTCATCATCTAGACAGAGTGGTCTTTTCTCCTCCGCATTCCTGGTGACTTGGCTTCTTGTGCCAAGCTCTAGGGGAAGTCCCACTTTCCTGGGCAAGACCCCCGCAGACGGGGCCGGCCAGAGCCCCCACCTACGAGCCCAGCTATTCACACCCACCACTGCGCGCCTGGCTCTCCGTCCGCTCCCCCGCGGCAACCAGTGCCCCCCACGGTGACCGCCAGGGCAGTGGCTGTGCAATCGCCTCCTAATGCATCCGGCCACCTCCTGGGCCCCTCCCCAGCCGCCTCACTGACGTGGTGGGAGCCCCGGCAGTCTCCCCCCACCCGCCCCGTGCGCTGCCCCCTGGAGCGGCTTCCCCTCTCCTCCCTCATTGGTCAGGAGTGAGTGGCAGCCCAGTCCTGCCGGACGCGGCTGGGGCGGCTGCAGCCAGACCAGTGGGGGGGCAGAGGCGGGACCCCAGACATGGGGCGGAGGTGAGGGGACAGAAACCGGGCCCCGAAGATTGCCCCGTTGGCTCTGATAAGGGCCCCGGCCCGGTTCTGGAAATTCGATCCCCTGGCCCAGGAGGCTGCCCGCTCGCTCTTGTTGGCTCTGGAAAGGCTCCTGCAGGGAGACGCGGCCCCCGCCCCCTGGGACGGACAGTCGTGTGGGGCGGGCGGAGAAGGGGCAGAGGACTTCGCAGCGTGGACGGAGGGGCCCGGGCTCGGGAGCTGGGTGCCAGCCCGCTCCCCCCGCCCAGCATGCAGGTGTCGTTCGCCTGCTCCGACCACGGCCTGAAGGGCCGAGGCCCCGACGAGCGGCTGGGCCGGCCGGCCGCCAGCAGCCCCAGCCTGGGTACCCACGGCCGCTTCCGCGCTGTGGCCAGGGTGGCCCGGAGCCTGGGACAGCTGTCGCTGCAGAGCCACCCAGGAGCAGGTGACACCCGCGCGAAGCAGCCGGGGATGAAACATAGGTAGGAGGCTTAGCCAGCTCTGCGGGGCGGGGGCTGCCCTCCCTGCCCCCTCCTGGGGGAGCCAGTAGCCCTGCTGGCCCCTTCAGACTTGGGCGCGTTCCCAGCTGGGAGGCAGGCTGAGGAATAGAATTGAGGCTGGCAGTCAGCCCCAGGTTTCTTCGTGGCTGCGGGCAGAGCAAGAAAGGGATCCTTCTCCTTCTGTCTGTCTCCCTTCAGGGTGGGGTTACAACAGCCAAGGCCCTGACATGGGACCCTGTGACGCTGCTCCTTCCCCGGAGCCCCGGGCACTGGCCCCAGAAGCCGCCCGGTGGGTGGGCTGATGCCTCTGTGGCTCAGCCACCGGGTGAACATGGACGGGGCTCATCTGTCCTCCGGGCCAGAGCCGGACCCCAGGCCAGGCTGCTCTGCAGGCAGGACTGTTGATCCACGGGGCCCGGAGAGTGTCTGCACGTCCTGGTGACGCTCAGCCACGGCGTGAGGTTGACACGGGCTGTCTCACGTCCCTCCGCGTGGGCTCAGGGCTCCGGGCTGTCTCACTGTGTCTTGTCCATGGAGAGGGTGGGCGGCCCTGCCCGGGTGCTCCGCGGATTCGGCGGGTGGGAACGGAGCCCAGCTCTGCTCAAAGGGCCCCTGGAAACAGGGTGGCGGGACACCCCGCTGGGAGCCTGGCCTTTCTTCCCCCCAGGAGTCTTTCTGTGCCGGGAGCCCTGGTGCTTCGAGGCCAGTGATTCTGGGGAGAGGGGCCCTCACAGCAACCCGTCTGCGGGCGCTGGAGAAGCTGCGTCAGGTCTCTGGCTCCCAGGCTTGGCAGGAAAGTGTCTGTAGCTCTTCCTTCGGCGGCTCCGATGGTCCCCTGGGCCACCAGTCTCAGAAAACCACAGACGAGTCCACTCGTGTCTCGGGAGGATGTCTGGCTGGCTGGTGCGGTGGCAGCTCAAAAGTGAGACTCGATCCGCACAGCTGAGAGGCGCAGGTTGAACGTCACCAAAACCAGTGCCCCAAAGGGACCCAACTGTGACGTCCTGTGCACCCTCGAGACTAATTCCGGAGGGACTGAGTCCTGCAGGAGGCTCTGCGCCCCGCAGTGAACCCCTGAGCCCAGCGGGGACCGCCCAGCGTGGAGTTCTCTCTTCTGGGAGCTCTGGGGGCTCCATCTTCAGGGAAGTAGGGATCAAAAGCTAGGAGTAAACCGAAACTCTTTTTTTTACTTTGCTACCTATCACCTGCTGCATTTTTAAGTCAATCCCAGCATCCTCAAAGGACTTGGTACGAGTGAGACTCCTTCTGAAAACACCAAGTGCCATGTAAGTGAAAAAGTGGCTATTCACGAGGTTTCCCTCCTGAGATCCTCAGGCCCGTTGAGGAGATAACCGATGCACATGTGTGCTCACGTGCACCTGTGCATGTGTCCGTGGACATACGTGTGCATGTGTGACACCTGTCAGAGGCAGAAGCAGGCAGTAAAGGGAGCTAGATGCTCACGGGCTTCAGGGTTTGCAGCTGGAGGACCTGGGTGCAGGTCCCAGCCCAGGCGCTTCCTAACCGCAGGACCCCACCTGTCCTTCCAAGCGGCCGGGCCTGGTGACCTTCCCTTGGGGTGCAGGGGGGACAGGTGGGTTCATGCCCCATGGACTGTTCCATAGCAGCTGACATGGAAGTCGCAATTCAAACCACAGTCCCTCCTGCTGAGCATGGGCTCCCTGCCTCGTGGCGGCTTCCTGCCCAGCAGGGTTCCTGCCCCATGAGGTTGCTCCACAGTGATCGTCCTAGGGCCCCAGCCAGGGTGCAGGTGGGGCTTCATGGGGCTTGACCCCAATCTGCCCCACTCTGACCATCTCCCTGGGAAGCTGGTCCTTCCCGGTGGTGTGGTCCATGCCAGGCCTCCAGCCACATCTGTTGGTGTTAAGGGCACTGAAGGTGTGTGACCAGCACCAGGGGGGCCACAGTCTTGCCAGAGGGCCCGAGAGGGGCTCGTGCCGAGGAATCCAGAGGTCAAGGAGGGGAGGGAGGGGAGGAGCCATGGTAGTTCCTGGGGTCTGCCCCAGGGCTTGCGATTCTCCCCCCCACCCCCAGTTAAACCCTTGGGCCCTGCCCCTGCCCCTACAGCCTGAAGCAGTCCTGGCATCCCAGGCCCGGCCTTGGGGAGCCTGGCATCTGAGAGCAGGCCTGCCTTTAACAGGCCGTCGCCCCACATTGAGCAGAAATGTCTTGATCTCTTTGTCACTGGACCAGCTGCAATGATCTGTCACCTGATCAAAGTTTGTCCTTGGCCCGGGTGGCTGAAGGAAGGGCCCTGAAGTGTTTTTAAAGAGTCTGCAATTGCCCAGGGTCTCCGGTGGCGTGTTCAGGGGTGACGGTCCTCAGTGCTCTGCTCCGCAAAGGTTAGACCCTTGAGCCCTCGCCAGCATTTCTCCACAGGAGGGACATGAGCCCCACTCGCGAAGACTGACATGCGGGGTTAGAGGTTTAGCCACCTAGTTTATCATTGTGTCAAGTTTTAATTAGGGGAGAAAAGTCCAGGAAATGGGGCAGCTGTGGTCCAGGCGGGGGGAGACTGGAACAGGGCCCCCCGCACTGAGCCTCTAGCCCGGAGACACCCTGTCCCTTCTCGTTCCTCCTCCGGGGGCCTGGCGGCGGCTGGCAGAAGTAATACCATCACTTCAACGGGGAACAACTTGAGCGGGATAATTGTGGCATCACGCGGTGTCCTCGTTTCTCCGTGTCGCTCCTGTGGGCAGTGGGGGGAGAAGCAGCGGGGGAGCCACGCACCCTGGGTGCCAGCGGGGGGTGGGGGTCCTCAGCCCACCTGCGGGCGGAAGGCTGTGCATCTTCGTCCAGCCACAGGCACAGGCAGGCGCAGCCCGGGTTCTTTTTTTTTTTAAGATTTTATTTATTTTTAGAGAGAGGGGAGGGAAGGAGAAAGAGAAGAAGAGAAACATCAATGTGTGGTTGCCTGTTGCGCACCCCCAACTGGAGACCTGGCTTGCCACCCAGCATGTGCCCTGCCACTCGGTAGTTTCAGTCGGGACAGCTCACGTCCTGTGCCCCCTGGCAGTGCGGGGTGGGAAGGGGGTTGGGGGCTGAGCCTCGAGGCAGGGAACATGTTCTGGAGCCAGCTGCTGGGCAGGCCCCACGTGCTCTCCCGTGAAACGGGGCTCGTGACCTCAGGAAGGAAGGCACCTACCCCCAGGACTGTCCCAGCGGCAGGACAGGCACCCCGGTCCTCAGCAGGAGGTTGCTGCGCTCCGTGACCTCCTCTGTGACAGCTGTGGCTGCTGGGGTGTCTGGGTCCCATCCTGGCCCTGGCTGCTGAGTCCTGCGCTGACTGCTGAGAGCTCACGGAGCGTTTGTTTGTTTTCCAGGAACCTGGGGAAGTCGGGCCTGCGGGTCTCCTGCCTGGGGCTCGGTGAGTGTGGGGATCCCTTGGTCCACCGCCATCCAGGGAATCAGGGGCTGGGGGAGAGGTGCCTGGGGAAGCTGCACCCAGAGCCAGGAGGGGCGGGTTCTGTTACTATGGTAACAAGAAGGGGGGGCCTACAAGAGGGAGGAGGGTGGAGGGACAGTGCACACGCACACCAGCCATCTAGAGGGAGGACCCGCCCGTGTTTTCAGGGAGATGCTCCCCCTCTGCTCCCTTTAGCCTGATGTCCCAGTAGCCCAGGGTGTGGAGAATCGGGGCCCCCAGGAGGTTCTCTAACTCGAGCCTGTGTCCCCTTCCAGGAACATGGGTGACCTTCGGAGGCCAGATCACTGACGAGGTAAGGCGGGGCGCCCTGGTTCCCCCAGGCCCTGGTGAGGGCCGCCCCCTCCAGGCAGGTGGCCAGGTTCATTCAATGCACCAGCAACTGCCTCCCCAGGGTGCCTGGCCTGTCCCCTGCTGGCGGGGCGAGCACAGCAGCCACCCCACACTTAGCAGCCGGCTGCCTTGGGGCTTCAGCAAGTCCTTTGAGTCCCAGACTGATGGGCGCAGGCCAGGAAAACGGGGAGGGCAGGGTTTCCAGGTTATGACCCCCAGTGCAGTTCTGAGCTGCTCCTTAGGTAAAGGTGAGGCTTTAGCCAGTATCTGCCGAGGTCTCTGAGGAGGCAGATTCTGCTCAATTTGCTGCAGGCTGAGGACTGAGCAGGGTCCCCTCAGGCCCCACAGTTCCCGTGGCCGGCGCACCGTGCGCCCAGCGCACAGCTGTACGTGCTGGGATGCCGGGCTGCCGGCATCTCCGGGTCCGTCTGGGCGGGACACTGCGTCCCAGGCGGCTGTGCACCTGGGGACAGTGGGGGAGTCTGGGAAATGGGAACAGTGGCGTTTACTCAGGGCTCTGGCCGCTGCCCAAGAAGCCACCCTGCTTCCTGCTGGAAAGGTTGCGTTTAGGGTTAACACGTGGCTTCGAGGGAGCCGTGTTAGCTGTGACTGCGGGGCTCGTTTTCCCAGGAAAAGCTGAGCTTCCGTCACAATAGGTGCGTTGAGCTGATGTTTTTGTTCCCTTTGCTTGTTAGGACAGCAGTGGGTTCGAGGGCTCTTTGCTGTGGGTCCGAGAGCCGTCGGGGTGAAGGCGGGAGTTTTTAAGGCGCAGGGAGCTGTTTTCTCTGGCCACCAACACTGGTCCTGAGCATGTAGACTGAAAGCTGGAGCCCCGGAGCCCACATGGGTCCCAGGGACACTCACACCTGCCTCCCCTGCCTCCCTTTCGAGGTGGCTGCTGAGGTCGTAGGTGGAAGAGTTCTGGGGTGGGGGGTGACTTCATTTCCCCCATGGTGTCCCCCTGGGAAAGCTAGGGAGCCATAGGCGGGCGGCGGCTCTTTGACCAACGGATCGGCACACCCAGGGAGGACTGACTAATGATCCCAAGGCAGCCCAGCAGCCCCTGCCACGTCTCCATCAGGGACGTAGTGACATGTGCGGAGACACTAGAAGTTGTGTCCAAATGACAAAAAGCAGGGAGGACAGCAGGTACAATAGATGACAGATTCAGGATCCCCAAAGGTCCTGGCAGGCAGACGTGATGGAGCGCAGGAACCGGCCGCGTTTTCACATTAAATCTTCCAGTTAGCGTCCCCAAAAATCAATATGTCAAGTGGGAGGGTCCCGCCTCGCCACGTTCAGATGACAGATGCCCCGACTTAGCCGGCAGCTGGGTCTGAGCCAGCGGCATCGGTGCCACGGGAAACAGGGACCCTGCTGGGCAGTAGAGGAACTGGTGCCCCGCGCACACCCCAAAGGGAGGCCCCGTCAAGGGCCGGCACAGAGCCCTGTGGTCAGGGTCACCTGCTGCGGCCAGACGCCCTGCCCTGGCGCCAGGAGGGGCAGAAGCGAGAAACCGGTGGGTTTACTGTGGTCAACGGGCTGGACCCCACCCACGTCAGCCAGTGATGGCCTGTGGGCCAAATCTGCCCCCCTCCTTTGTTTCCTTTCTTTTTAGTCTCCTCTTTTTCATTAAATCGATGAAACGTAAAACGTGCCCTTTTAACCGTTCTTTTTACCGCGGTTAAAAGACGCATCGCACAAAACCTAGCAGGTTCATCCTTTTCAAGTGTACGTACAAGGTCTGTCCGGAAAGTATGGAGCCAATGTCAACATGGTTAAAACAGTTTGCACCACCGATGCTTTCGGGCCAGACCTCGTTTCGTGGACTGGCGCTGGGTACGTTGGCTTTGCTCTGCAGCCATACTCCGGAATTCGGGCCTTTTCCAGAATTTTCCATCACCCCAGAGAGGAGCCCAGTCAGCGGTGACCCCCAGCCTCTATAGCCTCTAACTTACTCTGTCGCTGTGGATTCCATGGCCGGTTTCTGTGGGTCAAGGCTCAGCGGCAGGGGCCATGCCCACTCACCCACTTCTCGTCCGTGGCCCTTTCACGGTACCAGGCCACGTCGAGTGCCCGCCATCTGGCCCTATAGGAAGGTTCGCCTTCCCCCGTCCTGGGGGGTCAGCACCGTCACCTGCGAGGCCAGTGCCAGGCAGGGAGGGCCCCCCAGAACGCTCATCAAGCTCAGATCACGGGGCAAGCGTCCAGCTGCCCTGGTCGAGTCAGGTTTCCAACCTCAGATCCACTGCCCCTGCTGTGACCTCACGCTGCTCAGACAGAGCCCCCCGCCCCCACCCACCCCAGAGCATGTGTTCAGAGCTGCCCAGGCTGAGTTTACTTCGATGACCCAGGGAGGGGGCGTCCTCATCCCCTTGTCAGGAGCTCGGGGCCTTGGAGAGGAGACAGAGCGCTGGCCTCCGGCCCTGGCTCTGGAGGGACCTCGCGGGAGCAGGACGGGTCCCCTGTGGTGACAGGGGCAGGGCTGGACCCCGGGTGTCCCCCAGCTGCCTGCAAGCACCCTGGTGTCCTGTTCCAGGTGGCAGAGCAGCTCATGACCTTGGCCTACGACAATGGCATCAACCTCTTCGATACAGCGGAAGTCTACGCAGCGGGCAAGTACGTGTCTTTCCCGGTGGGGACGCGAGGCGCAGCCCCAGCCCCAGCCCGGGCTCCTGTCCCCGTGGCTCCTCCTGAGCGGTCAGGCGCCTCCCACTCTGCCCTCTTTCTAAACTTTAAGTAGCCCGAGGGCGTGTTGTTTTCCTGGGTCTGGAATCGCAGACCACTTGGAATCTGGTCCCTTGCTAAACTCCCCACGTGTCCCCACACCACGGAGACCTCAGTCCCTCTGGTGCCAAAGATGCTGTGCTGGGCGAGTCCACCATGACCTGCGCCAGGGCCACGCGCCTGGCATTTTGAGTCTCAATGGTGCGATCTGGGCTGCAGGGAGCCAGGGCCCCGGGAGCTGGAGAGCCGGCCGAGGAGCCGGCCTCCTGAGACGCCTCCCAGCACGGCAGCCTGTGCCCCTCCTTGGTTACCTGGAAGCCCCTCCCAGGTACCTGCTCTTCCCGCTCCCTCGGCCCTCCTGCCTGGGGCGAGAGTCCCAGCAGCTGCCCCGCTGCACCACTGCCGCTGGGTGAGCGCCCAGAGCTGCTGGCCTCTGCTCAAGTGCTGACCCAGAGTCTGAGGACCTGACAGTCCCGGGAGCCTCCACGGGGATCCCCAAATCCCCCCAACCCCCATTAGAAGCTCACAGCCCCTCCTGACCCCACAGCCCCTGCCACCTCCAACCTGTCAGCTGCTTCTCATCACAGTGACTTGCTTTCCAGACAGATGAGCCACACGGGGGGGGTCAGAGGTGAAGCCCAGTGCGGGAGCCGTGCCCACAGCCCCTGCCCCGTCCCAAGCACCCTGGCCTGCGCCCTGCCCTGCACCGGTGCCAGTTGCAGAGCTTGCTGAGTCCCCTGCTTGCCATGCTGAAAGTAACTCGGGCACTTCCTAGAGAGCCGCGGGGCTTCTGTGCCCTGCTGGACGGTGCCAACCGTACCAGACCCATGGCCACCCTCTCAAATCCATGCCACCGTGCCAGCCCATGGCCACCGTGCCAACCCACGGCCACCGTACCAGCCCACGGCCACCGTACCAGCCCATGGCCACGAGCAACCGGCTTCGGTTGATTCCGCCTGCCCTCCTTGCTCCTCTTTCTCCCTCGTCCTTTGTCCCGCAAGCGAGGGACTGAGGAATAAAGGAAGAGGCCCAGGGCCGAGTGCGATTCTGTGCACGTGGGCCCAGAACAGAGCTTTCAGACGCGCACCAAAGCGCTTGCACCTGAGAGCCCACTATTTCGGAGTGGATGGCTCGGGCGCTCTTAGAGCTGAGCGGTAGCCCTGGGCGTGGACCCGTCTCCCTCCACTGTTTTCGCTCAGAAACATTTTGCTGCGAGCACAGCGCGTTTAAGTTGAAAATTAAGAAGTCACAAGTCCGTCACGGCAGGGCCAGGCGGGGCTGGAGCAGCGTCTGGGACACGGGCTGGCTTGAGTTCAGGGCAGGGCCCAGAGTGATGCCAGAACAGACAGGTCAGCAGGGCAGCTGTCTCTGTCCTTTCAAAAGCAAGAAACCAGAGAACCACACACACACGCCACAGCGCTCTGCTGGAGACCCAGCCCCTGGGCCTCAGGACATTCTGGCTGACTCTGAACGGATGAATAATTTACCTTTTAGGAAACCTACTTACCTGGAAACTGTTGGAGTGGCACTGCCAAGCATTTTCCGGGTGCACTCGCAGCGGGCCGGGAGCGGGGAGCTGCCTGACAGGACAGCCAGGGCACCGGCCGCAGCCCCGTCTCGGGGCACTAACAGCCTGGCCGCCTCGTCCCAGAGGGGACCGAGGGGCCCCTGGTCACAGCGGGTCGGGGTGGGGCGTCTCCGCCGCGCAGTAATGAGGTCCCCATGTCTGGTCTTTTCTGCAGGGCGGAAGTGGTGTTAGGGAACATCATTAAGAAGAAGGGATGGAGGTAATGTCTGCTGTCCCTGTGATGGAGTCCGGGGCACACGCAGGGACCACCTGGAGCAGCTGGGGGAGGGGGGGCTCCGTGAGAGGCAGGCGCTTGTCCGCCACACCTGACTTTCAGTCTCCTGGCTAGTGAGTAGCACCTGGGGGTTCTCTCCGGACACCGCCGGGGGGCCCCAGGGTCCAGGCTTGACCCACGGAGACATGGAATGACAGCGGTGCCCCGTTTCACAGCAGTGCCCCCCGGGTGGAAAGGGTGTTAGGGCCCCTGTGTGAGAGCTGATGCCAGTCAGGAGGGGAGGCCCAGTAACACCCTTCTCCCCTGTTTGCAGACGCTCCAGCCTGGTCATCACCACCAAGCTCTTCTGGGGAGGAAAGTAGGTGTCACCATGGGCAGACAATGCAGTGGCCCGGCCCTGCCCACGCCCCTGACGGGGAGGCTCCTGGGTGGGGGAGGGAGTCAACCCTGGGCTTCCCTGGGCCACAGACCACCCCTCCCAACCCCCAGGGGCCTAGTCCCGTTTTCTTTCCGGGGCCAGACAAAATCTGCACCTTGGGAATTATAAATATGGCTCCTTCTGCATCTGTAATATCTGAGCCAAGCAGAGGAGCAGGAACAGACGCCTCCCCCTGGGACCCCCGGCAGCCCGAGGCACCCCCACAGCCTCAGGCCCTTGTCCCCCAAGTGCAGGCCCAGCCCATGTGGCCGGTGCTGACCAACTTTCTTCCCCTAACGTGCACATTGTAAACATTTCCCCCCTGTTCTTCAGAGCGGAGACTGAGCGGGGCCTTTCCCGGAAGCACATAATAGAAGGTGAGGGGCTGTGGCCTCCCAGGGGCTCTACACCACGGATCCTCCCCGGTGCCAGGAGGGTGCACACCCCGCCCCTGCCCCCTTCCAGGGACGCCCAGAGCTCTCGTCCCACCCTGTCCTCCGTGCTTTGAGGGTGGGGGCAAGGGTGGGGGCAGGGTGGGGCCGGGAGGCCTCGGACAGGCCTGGGTTTCCACCCAGCGCTGACCACGAGCAAGGCCTCCGACCAGGGTCCGAGGATGCCCGCCTGTGGGGCCCCAGGTGAGGGTGGGTGTCGGACACGCCGCCCCAAGGGGCTCAGCACACAGGAGCGCAGGGTCAGGGGTTGGCCAGGAGGATCACTGACGCTGTTTTGACTGCACGGTCTTCCTGCCTGTTCTGCCCATGTTCATGTCCGTCCTCTAACGCTGAGGTGGCCAGATGGCCTGCACTGTCCCCGTCCCGGTCCCTGTCCCCACACTCCCCTCCGCTTCTCCAGTCTGAGCCGCCGCCAGGGGCTGGGGCATGACAGGTGCCTTTAAGACGCCCTCAGTCTCGGTTGCCGTGGGCGCCACTGTCCCTCCCGCTCCTCCTGTTGGATGACCTACCTCTCCCAGTTACCCTCAGGGCCACCGGGAAGCTCAGCAGGGTCCCCTTCGTTCAATCACAGGCCATTTGGCCTGCAGACCTCCCAAGTCCCCCGGCCCCGCGGAACCCCTTGGGTAATGTGTCCCCATTCTACCCTGGCTTCCCATGACCCCGGGTGGGAGTGGCCCATGTAGGTCCCCAAACCTTTCCTGTCCCTGGGCTCTGGGAGGGCCCAGAAGTCTGTGAAGATGGTGACCATTCCCCTCGACACCAACCCCAGGTCTGAAGGCCTCCCTGGATCGGCTGCAGCTTGAGTACGTGGACGTGGTGTTTGCCAACCGCCCGGACCCCAACACACCCATGGAAGGTAGGTCCCTGTTGGCCGGCCGAGCGCCCTGAACCCGAGACTCCGAGGGCGTCTGGTGCAGGCCGATGGGCACCCAGGCCAGCGGTCAGGAGGCCAGGCGGGTGGGAGGAGCGGGTGGGGATGGGGACCTGACCCCCGCCCTTCCAGGGCGCGTCCTGGCACACCTGGGCCCACGCCCGATGCCACCCAGTTCCCCGCCCCTCCTGGGGTTAGAACCGTAGAATGTCCTCCTCTCAACTGTTAACATTTCGGAGCCAAACGGAGTCACGGTGGGATGTGAACACGTCCTTCTTCCCTCGCCTCCTGAAACCCGCCCGGGCCTGGACAGTGGGTGTGTTTTTCCAGCCTTCTCTCCACTCCCACGGTCACAGACGTCTTCTCCTTTCTGCTTTCCTGCTTCGGGATTCGGAAAACGAAGTCGCGTTCCGTAGTTTTTTCCTTCGTGTGCTGAGACAGACGAGGTCTGTCCAGAAAGTATCGAGCCACCGTCACTTTGAAACGTTGGTGCAGCCGAGACTTTCAGGACCGACCTCGTGTGTGTCTGCCTGCGCACGTGTGTGTATATACACGCGTGTGTTTTTTTTTAAGTGAGAGTGATTTGTGCCTCCCTCCCGTGCCCTCTGTCACAGCACGCCCCTCAGTGTCCCCACAGCTATAAACTCTGGTCTCTTTAAATCTTTCTTTTATCACCAGGGGACCCATTTAGTTCCTCCAAGTCCAGGACATTCATCATAGAAGGTACACAGTGCCCTGGGCCCGACTATTGACTCCTGTGTCCAAGCTGCATTTTATGAGACAGTGACTTTATTTACACAGCTCTCTCTCCCCCGATGACAAACTTCTCCATAAAATGCATAAGGGAAACATAAGCGCCCCGGGAGAACATCTTGCAAGTGCAGGAAAAGGCCTGCCCAGGCCATGCTGTCATTTCATCCCTCCGACCTTCTGTGCATGTGCCCCTGCCCCCTTCTCCCGCCGCCCCCCGCCCCCCGCCTGGCCTGGCTGTGATCCTTGGGGTGGCCGGCTGTCTGCCAGGGCCTCCTCATGACTTGGGGATGCTGCGGTCAGCGCCTGGAACCTTGACCCCGGGGGCACTGGGGGAGAGCTGGGGGCGGCCAGGTTCCCAGCACAGCAGACACATCGGGGACCCCGGAATAGGTGCCCCCCACCAGCCTTGTCTTCTCCATAGTTCATGTTTGCTCCGCTCCCACCCGAGCCAGAAGCAGCGACCAACCCTGACGTGAGCTGCCCGGCACAAGCACGCAGGCTCCCCCGGGAGCATCCTGGCCTGGGTGGCACTCGTGTTCCCGGGGGGGCTGGACCACCTGCCACTGTCAGCCCTTGCTGTGTGGCCTGACCTCCCCACTGAAATGGAACTTTGTCCCCCTTGCAGAGACCTGCCTGAGCCAGGAAACTGGAGATCTGGGGTGGCCTCTGCCTGCCCCTAAGCTAAGATACACAGGACCCCACGCCCCGAGCCAGCCTTGGTCTCCCGGGGACCGGGCTGTGTTCCACGGTGGCAGGGCTCCCACCTCCAACTGGCCCCTGACCTCTCCCGTATATTACTCGTGGCATATGGCCTGAGATGCCAGGGACTTGAGCAACAGCTGCAGGGACTTGGTCCTCCTGCTTCCGTTCAGCGGCATTAAACATTGAGGCAAATTAGTTGCCCCTGTTTCTGGGGCCACCTACATCATCCTTGGGCAGAAGGGCGGAGTGCCGTCTCCCGAATGTGGGTTCCACGGCCAACCACCACTGCCTGGGACCCTAGAGGGGCCCAGGCCCAGGCCCCCTGCCCTCCGGGGCCGGCCGCAGGCTCTCACAGGCGGCCACTGTGGCCTTGACCGGCGGCTGGTGGCCTCCCCTCTGCATGGGAGGGTGCGGCGTCATGCAGCCCCCTCGTTAGGAGGGGCTGTGCCAGGGAGGCAGGCTGGGAACGGGGCATCTGTGGCTTCCCCTCGCCAGCATGTGGACGTAACTGAGCCTTGGCTGAAAGGAACCGGCACTTACGCTGCATGGTCGCAGGTGCCCCCACGAGTGTTTCTAAAGAACCCAACCAGGGAACCAGCGCACTGATGGCCCAAGGGGTCCGGGCTCCCTGGCCAGCCAGCCCTCCTCCCTGGGGTGGGAGAAGGGGGGTCCCATCCCTGACCTTGCAGGTGTGGAAGCCCAGGTGTGATTTTTAGGGGTCCTGGGAGAGTTCACTGAGCCCACCACCCCAGAAGCCCCAGCTGCCTGAGTCTTCTGCTGGAAGAGGGGACCTTGGCCAAGGGTCAGTGTCGGGCCTCGTTTTAGAAACACTTGTTCTCAACTCTACTTCCCACGCTGCCTCGGCCGTCAGACTTGCAAGCACTGTATGGGACTTGGGGAAACCCGAGGGAGCAGCCCTCACCCCACGATGCCTAGGCCTGGAAACTCCAGCATTTGAAGCGAGGTTCTGTTTTTAAATGACAGCACCCCCGAGAGCTGAAGCAGCCTAAGAAGGACCGTCACCTGGCAGGTTTCATCTCTCAGAGCCTTTCTGGAATCTTAGGAAGAGCCCACCCGGCAGGGGGGGGAGGGTCCCTTCTCTCAACTCACTGTTGGCCGGTCTCGAAAACCTCGCGTTTTCACGCCCCAACGTTGTGGGCTGATCCCGAGTTAACTCATGTTGGCACCTGCATCAGGCTTTGTGTCACATTGCCGGTCAACAGTGTGTCAGAAGGCAGCCCTGGGGTTTCAGCACTTCTCAGCGGCCCAGTATTCAGTTTGATTCCAGAGAGGGTGGGGACTGATGACTCTGCTGCAGATGGCAGGAGAGGCCCCGTCGTGCTAGGAGCAGAAGCCACCCCGGTCCTGTGCGGCGGACACGCGCCAGCCTGGGTGCGGGCTGACCAGAAGCTGGGGCCTGGCTGAGATGGGACAGTCCACTTGTCCTCTGGCCCTTCGGGACGTGAAGGGAGTTCCAGCCTGCAGCCCCACCTCTGGGACCAGCCAGGGCCTGCGCCATGTCCTCTGTCCCACAGATGCCATTGTCACGTTCCCTGAGGTTCTCCAGATCCCCCTGAGACTCGGGATGAGCCCGAAGTCGTAGAGCCGGGCCAATGTCGGGTTTACTTCACGTGGCCTCAACCACTCTGCTTGTCATCTTAATCCATTACCTGGCTCCGCCTGAGGACCGGGGTCCCCGACTCTCCCCCAGATGAGAGAACTGCCCCTTCTAGACTCTAGCATCACATTCTCTGGTCTCACGTCTTCCCATCCCTCCAGTCTGCCCCAGTCCGAACAGGGCCCAGTTTTCAAAGATGCCGTAAGAGCTGTGACTATTAGGGGGCATCGTTTTCATGACCCGCTCTTGGAATGGGGGTCGCTCTTTCCTGTCACCCCGGAGATCCCCTGCCACGCCAAGTCCGGAGCCGGGGAGTACACTGCTTGCAAGAGGTCCCGGCTCCCAGCGGCACGCCTGTGTTTGCGGAATGTCCCCGGCGGGGCCCCGTTTCCCCAGCTGCGCCCCCACGTGCGGTTTTCCCTTCTCTCGTGACAGAGACCGTGCGTGCCATGACCCACGTCATCAACCAGGGGATGGCCCTGTACTGGGGCACGTCGCGCTGGAGCTCCATGGAGATCATGGTATGAAGACCCCGAGGGTGTCCCCGCTCTGCGCCGCACTCTGCAGGGAGATCCCGGGCCCGGCGGGTAGCTGGGACACATGACAGTCATGCCTCAGCCTGGGTGGACTTTACCTGTGTAAACGCGGGGTCTCCGGCTTCCTGGCCTCGCGCCCCTCCTCTGGGGCAGGGCGGTCGGGATGGTCGCCCCTCAGGAGGCTGTTCGGGGGCTTAGCTGAGCCGGGCAGCTGGGCAGCCCTTAGCCAAGGTCCTGGAGCTCTAGTGGCAGCGTCTCAGGCCCTTGGGAGCCCTCGGGACCTTGCAGTGTGGACTGACTCCCGCTTAGCCCTCAAGGCGCCCTAGGAGTTCAGCAGGGCTGTCCTCCGGCCCTTCGGGTGTGCACAGTGTCACAGAGAGGTTGATCCACACGCCCAAGGTCACACAGCTCAGGCTGAGATGAACGCCCAGGCCCCACCGCTCATAATCTGTGATGTTACCCCCTCACCTGCCCCTCAGGACATCACCCCCTAACAGGCGCCCCGAAAGCCGAGCAGGGGAGGGGCAGGCTGGCCCCTAGGCAGCCCCCCATGTGCCTTTGGCCCTCCTCCCTGCCTGGGGCGGGCCCCTCACCCGCTGCTGGGCGGGACCATCCGCCCTCTGCGTCCTCAGGAGGCCTACTCCGTGGCCCGGCAGTTCAACCTGATCCCGCCCATCTGCGAGCAGGCCGAGTACCACATGTTCCAGCGCGAGAAGGTGGAGGTGCAGCTGCCCGAGCTCTTCCACAAGATCGGTGGGCCCCCCACCCCGCCCCACCCCGCCCATCCTCTCGCTGGCACCCCCACCCCCACCCCTGCACCCCACACCTCAGGGACCCAGGGCTTGACCTCACCTGGCTTCCTTTCCCAGGAGTGGGTGCCATGACGTGGTCCCCTCTGGCCTGCGGCATCGTCTCTGGAAAGTATGACAGTGGCATCCCACCCTACTCAAGAGCGTCCTTGAAGGTAATGGAGGGGGCAGGCACTTCGCAGGGGCGAGGCCTGGGCCCTGCGCACCCCTCCCTGGGCCCTGCCTTCAGGGCGGTTTGCACTACGGGAAGTCGGAGCCCCGGCTGGCCTGAGCCTGTGGCTAGAAGAGCTGTGCACCCATGGGACATGCTCAGGTGACGAGGTCCCTACAGCCCCCTGCACCCACATATGCACACGCCCCTGCTTCAGGCTGAGCTCAGGGCCTGGGCCTGCAGAGCTTGTTCAGGTGTCACTCGGAATGCAGGACAAGCCCCCTCTCACACGCCTCTGGAGAGGGGACTTGGGGAGTGTCCAGGGTGCAGGGCCTGGGGGACAGAGAAAGGTCAGACCGTGCCAAGGCAGGTCCAGCACCGGAGCCCCGGCCCCAGGCTCAAGGGCAGCCGGCCTGGCCCTGCTGCAAGGTCAGGGAGCCCCTGGGAAGCCCTGCAACTCCCAGAGCGCGGCGGGCAGCTTCGGCCCCTCGGTGCTGGGACAGAGACAGCAGCGCACCCCTAGCGCGCCAGGCTGCCCGGGAGAAGGGGAGGTCAGCAGGCCGCCTCCTTGTCCTGGCGCAGGGAGCCCATCTCCTGGGGGCTACCCACAGATCGCAGGCTTCCTAGTGCAGTGGGTCCCCTCCTTCTAGCTGTGCCCACAGTGGGACATGTTGGGCCAGGCTGGGGGTGCTGCCCTGGCTACGAGTCGTTGGCCACCTGCACGCACGGGTCCGATGACCCGCCCTCACTGTGGGCTGTGTTTCCCCCCACCCCCACCAGGGCTACCAGTGGCTAAAGGACAAGATCCTGAGTGAGGAGGGCCGGCGCCAGCAGGCCAAGCTGAAGGAGCTGCAGGCCATCGCAGAGCGCCTGGGCTGCACCCTCCCGCAGCTGGCCATAGGTGAGGGGCCCAGGGCACTGGCCCCAAGTACCAGGGCGGGGGCTGGGGACAGGCCTGGGAGATAGGAACCCTGATGTCTGGGCCACCCCTTTATCAACCAGCCGTGGGTAATGGAGGGGTTCCCCATCCATGGGGAGAGTAAGGGGCTCTCTGAGCACTCCTCACATGGGGTCAGTCTGTGCCAGGTTTCCCCCAGCACCCCTACCCAGAATACTGAGCGCTGGACTGTCCAGGCCCCTCCTGGGCACCCTCAGCCCCCAGACCCAGAGACTGGGTGGCTTTGGCCCAGCGAGGGGCAGGCCAGACCAGAAAGGGTGCCTGCCATGGGGTGTCACCCTCACCTGTGGTCTTGCTGCCCCCAGCTTGGTGCCTGAGGAACGAGGGTGTCAGCTCCGTGCTCCTAGGGGCCTCCAGCACAGACCAGCTGGTGGAGAACATTGGAGCAATACAGGTGAGCCAGGCCTTCTGGGCAGCTGGGCCCTGGGCGGAGCTTGGGGTCCACCGTCGCCTGCCCAGCAGGGATTTGTTGAGCACCTACTACATGCCAGGCACCGTCCGAGAACCATCAAAGAGCCCTGCTCTAGAAGAGACAGTAAATGCTGGCGTGGAGAATTGCGGGAATTAGAGTAGGTGTCGGAGAAGCACTGTGTATGTGGGAAGGGGGGGAGCTAGAGCAGGCAGGGGTCCAGCGAGGCAGAGGGGAGGCAGAGCCAGGGCCCAGGGTGCAGGGGCTGTCAGGGTGGGCTAGGGGTGGGGAGTGACATGGGAGCAAGGAGTGGGCCCTGCAAGGACTTGGGGGAACGGGGTCCAGGCAGCAGGAACAGCCCCAGGTGGGAGGGAGCCCAGGAGCAGAGCGGAGGGGGGCTGGGAGTGGAGTGGACCCTGGGACGCTGCGTCCTCCGCCGGTTGGGTGATGGTCATGGGGAGGTGGCGGCCCTGCAATTCCGAGCAGAGTAGGGCATGGTATGACAGGTTTTAAAGCACCCGCCTCTGTCTCTGGCCTCCGGGTGGAGGGCAGACTGAGGAGCAGGGACAAGTGCTGGGGAGTGAAAACAGAAACCAGGGGTGACCGTGGTGGTGGGGATGGGAGCAGGGGGGCACCCTGGATGTTTGGAAGGTGGACCCACAGAGCTGGCCAACAACTGCATGAGAGGCGGAGCAAGTCCAAGACCCCCTGGGTGGCCTCACCAGGAAGGGCAAGGCAGGAAGGCTGGGAAAGCAGTTTGGGGCGTGGAGGTCAGGGGTTTGGCTGCGGAGTCCACACTTGGCGCCTCCCAGGAGGCTCCAGAGCACTCTGGGGTTGGAGGGGCCAAATGTGAGCCGGGGCGGGCTTCCCCTCTGCCCCACACCTGCGGGAATAGCAAGCAAGGTGGTTCCATCTGCTTTCATCTGCCTCAGCTAGGGCTCCTTCCTTCCTGGGGCGCCGGGCGGGGGGGGCCAGGCCAGCAGGGTTGGGGAGCTCGCCTCCCGCCACCTCCCCCGCAGGCCTGTCTCCGTGCAGCTCTGACCAGCTCTCGTTTTGGCTCACAGGTCCTCCCCAAACTGTCGTCTTCCATTATCCACGAGGTCGACAGCATTCTGGGCAATAAACCCTACAGCAAAAAGGACTACAGGTCCTAAGATGCCCTGCCGCTGGCCCGGACACTTTCCGTTCCCCGCCTCGTCTCCCCGTCCTCCACTTGCTTAAGCTGTTTTGAAGCCAAGTCAGGAACGTGGTCTGCATCCCACAGAAAACAATGCGCTGAGATGCCATCAGGGAAAAATACCCCCAAAGTCCCTGCGACACACCACCCACTGCTTTGCGGGACCCCATCCTGCCGGGGAGACAGTGCTGAGGACGAAGGACAGTGGTGAGGCCCCTCCAGGCCGGCAGCCTCTCCCCGGAGACCCCTCCCGGCCAGCAGACCAGCGGGGCAGGGCCCCCAGGGCCAGCCTCTCCTCTGCCAAGGACCCCCACCTGCTGTTGGGGGAAGAGGACACCCATCGGTCTGTTGCGCTCTCTGCAGGGCCCTGGCCTCCGCACCGGGTCTCCCTCTGACCAAGGGCTCTAGGCACTTCCTGCTGGGCCTGACCTCAAATGCCTCCCCTTTCTGCACCAGCCCCTGCCCCCGGGGTCGTCAAGGGGTCCCCCGTGCTGGCCCTTGACCCCTGCCTCCTCCCTGGCTGGCAAGGGTAGGGATCCGGGAGGGCTGGCTCTGCAGAGTGGGCCCCACAGGAGGCTTAGGGGTCTGACTTGGAGTTAATTGCCCCATGTCTCACTCTGCACAGCAGACGAGCCCCAGGCCAAGCCCCCTGCAAGCTTGGCAGGGCACCCCCAACTCCCCCCAGGGCACGCCCAACTCCCTACCAGGCACCCAGGCCCTGCCCCTCTGTCCTTGCCCCAGGAGGCCGCGGGGTCGTGCGTGCCGAGCTGGACTGTGGCTGCCGGCTACTTGAGGGAGAGTGGACCTCTGCTCTGCCCGGGGTGGCCCTGGAGACAGCAGAGAGGACAGGTCTCGGGGAGGGTCCCAGGGGCTTTGGTGCTGTGCACCTGGGGCAGCAGGCCTGCCCGCCAACCACAGCCCCGCAAGACAGGAAAAGGCCCCGGAGCCTCCCCTGGAGGGGCCCCTGCAAGGCTTCGGACCCCGTGGGGCTGAATTGTCTGCGCACAGAGCTGTGGGCTGGGCCCTGGGCGGCAGCGACACCCTGGACAGGGAGGATGTCACTTTCACACACCCCCCAGCCAGGAGCAGACTGGAGCAGAGGAAGGACAAGACGGAGCCTGTCAGCCCCTCTGCAGCCCCAGCCTGGGGCAGGAGGGATGGCGGAGAGAAGGGGAGGCCTGCAGCCAGGAGCCCAGCCCCCCGGGGCCTAGGGGTACCCCACCCAGCCTTTGCCAGCTATGTCGGGGGCCGGGGGCCAGGCTCTACAGCTGTGCCAACGGCCCCTGTACGGCCCTGTGTGCCCCAGCTCTGGGCAGCCAGCCCCACCCCGGGCACCCCCACTCACCCCGGGAGGCAAGCACAGCAGGTCCTGCTTTCAGAGCTGTCCCCAGAGGGCCTGCCCCCCTCCTGGCTCAAAGGCACGGGGAGGGTGGGGGTTCTCCACCCCTGACCTGTGTGCTGAGGCTAGACTCTAACGCCCAGCCCCTCAGGCCCTGCTCCCACTAGGCTTCTAGTGGGTGTGGGTGTGGGGAGGGGGCAGCGGCCATCCCGCCCGGGTGCCCTGCCTACCAGGGCGGCGTCCTGCTCTGCGGACAGGGCCCTGTGGTGGGGGTGGTGGCTGGGCCCCTGCAGACTGCTGCCCCAGACCACTCCCTGTTGGGCCAGGGGCCAGACTGGCAGCCACCGGCGGGGGTGGGGACGGCTGCCCCAGTGAGCCGCACCTGGGAAGGCTGAGCCCCCGCCCCACCCGTTGGCTGCTGGCTGGCCAGAGGGAGACCAAGGCCCCGGGGCGGAGCTCAGCAGAGGCACAAATGGCCAGTATGGGGACCCAGCCACCGTGGCCCTGGGGCACTGGGCTCCCTGATTAAGACGGAGCTGCAACGGGAGAGGAAGTTGGATGGAAGCTCAAGGGTGGTGAGAGCCTGGGAAGGACAGAGCAGGCAAGGGTGGCCGGGGCCCCGCACGGGACTGGGCCAGCCTCTTGCCCTGCCCTCGGGAGCGCCCGACCCAGCTAAGCCCGGCCCGGGGGACAGGGCTGGGTCAGTCCTGGTTAACGGCAGAGGCCCCTCAGCTGCGGCCGGGGCCCGAGGCGTGACAGAGGGGTCCACTTGCGTCCTGTCCTGTAAATACCGCACTTTTCCTTTCCCGTTTCTTTGACTGACAGCGGTTCCTCGCTCTCCGCCCCCCGCACTTCCAGACCACGCGCCGAGGCCCCAGCCATATTTATGGAATGACAGAATAAAACCCAAGCCCGGCAGGCCCATGGCTTTCTGCTCCCCTCATTTGTGGGGCTCAGCCCTCGAGGCAGGGCTGGGCAGTGGGGAGGGAGGCCCCCCGTCAGGTCACAGCCCCGAAGCCTGGGGCCCAGGGTGGGGGAACGGGCCGTGGAGGGAGGCGGGGATCAGGAGCCGACAGCTGCCCGCAGCCCCTCTCTCTGGCTGCTGGGAGGGTGCTGTGCCCTCTGGGGACAGATATTGGGGTCTGAGGCGGCCAGCATTTCTCTGGCTACATGGGGAGTGTGTTTAGGGGTGCAGGTGGGAGGGGAAGACACCACCCATGCACACCCCTCCTCGGGGTGCCTTTCCTTCCCAGCAAGACCCTCGGCCCCGTCAGGCGTGTCTTCCCAGGTGGGATGTGGCTTCAGGTGACCCCATCCCCCACACCCTGTTCCCGTCCCTGCCCTCACCCCCTGGGTCAACCTGTGCCACCTCAGGAAAACACTTCGATTCGGTCCTTTCCCAAAGGATTTATTAAAACACAGAAAACCAAGACATACACACAGAGTACAAAGTGAAGGGGATCATGTCGGCGACAGTCTGTCAGGCGTCCCGTGTGTCCTCCCATGTGGGGCAGGTCGCCACTTAAGAGGGGCTCAGCTTCCAAAGCTCCAGCCCCCACCCCCTCCCCCAGGACCCTCCAACCCGCCCGAAGCATCCCTAGCCCCTGGCTGGCCTGGGACCGTCCTAGGACAAGGGGCCCGACCCCTCCACTGGGCCAGACACGCCCCGGGCAGGGGACAGGGGGGCCCCTTCCCTCATCTCCGGGCTCGGGGTTCAGGCTCCCATCCCAACGTCAGGTTCAGGACACACACACACACCCAACGGGCCCTGTCTGGGTTATCGCACCTAAAAAAATACTTTGTTTTAAAAAAAAAAAATCTGAAAACAGAAAACAATCCAAAACACGCCAATGACTTTGGGCTGATAAACCACAACCTGTAAACTTCCGGAAATAGAAAATGGGGCTGGAGCCGGCTCCTTCCATGACGACAGTGGTGGGCATAGGGCGGCCACAGGTGCGGTGGGAGGCCCCGGGCCAGGCCAAGCCCTCGGTCCCTGCCACCAGGCTCCAGGGGCCGCCTGCTCCCCGGTCCCTGAGGCCCTCAGGCCCACGAGAGCCCTGGAACCCCACACACGGAACAAGGGGACCAGTCATCACCGGGGCAAGACCTGGCCAGCCCCTGACCTGGACAGGGGAGCCTCCAGGGGACTCTGGAAAGGGACCCCTGGTGGAGGTGGCACCTGGACCCGCTGTGGGTATCAGGAGGACCTTGGTCACAATTTGCAGAAAGCACAGGAACTGCTAAAGGTGGTTTGGAGGGCAGGTCTCCTGACACGGGGTCTCTGGGTGCGCTGCCATGGCAGGCGTGTGCCAGCGGGGGCCATCTGCACCCCATCAGTCCAACCCCAACTCCCCTTGGCGTGGGGGAGCCCAGCAGGTGACGCTTGCAGAGACGGTGGCCCAAAGGTGGTTCAACGAGAAGCCTACACGGCACTGGTTTAAATCATAAGGTGGCTGGAAACAAAACGGCCGGCTGGCACGTCGGGGTCGAAGGCCTCGCTTCGACCCTCCTCCTTTCCGCCAGCGAAAACCAAACCCAGCCGGAGATGCCCGCCCGCCGCTGGGGTGGAGGTAACGGATAAACCAAGAAGAACACGTTCTCAAGATCCTTTCTCTCCCCCAGAGCAGGTCACAGAAACTCCCCAAAGGTCACAGTTCCCTCTCCGGCCTCCGGGTGCCAGTCACGGAGAGCAGAACCTTTCCTGGGACGCCGGCCGGCTGTGGGGGCCTGGCTGTGGCCTGTTGAGAAGAGCCCAGGGGACACCAGCAAGGCCAGGAAGGGCGTAGAGGTGGGACAGAGGCCCCTGGGGAGGAAGGGCCGGAAGGGAGGGACCGTGGTCCCTGGAGGTCAAGCACCAGAGAGGCAGACCCGTCCCACTGCCACGTGCCTGCCAGCCTAACACTTGGAACCATCCCCGTGGCCAGGGGAGGCTGGCACTGTTCCCAGTGAGGCTGACCGCCCGCAGGCAGGGGACCACCTCAGGGCCCTGGGTGGAGGGCGCAAGTGGCAGTCACCTCACCTGTGGCCTGAACCACAGCCTTGGAAGGGAGGCACAAACCAGGGACACACGTGCATGTGACCCACAGTGAAGGCCTCAGCCATTGCTACCTGGGTGTCCAGGGACCTGCCGGCCACTTCCCGGACCGTCCGCACCCTCCCAACCATGCCAGGCCTGCGTCTGCCTTGGATTCTGGTCAAGACGGAGTCCGGGGCTGCCCGGGTGGAAGGGGCCTTGGGGGGCCAGCCCTCCAGGGCTCAGAGAGCCATTTACAGGTGAGGGCGTCGGGCTCTGAGGGTCCGGCAATGGGCCGATGTCCCCAAGGGGAGCCACCAAGTCCTGTCCCCAGCCCTGACCCAGGGAGCTGAGCCCAGACCCTTCCTGGCACCCCCATCCCCAGACCTAGTTTGTCTGTCCCTCAGTCAGGATTCTTACCCAGGGCCTCTCCCCACGAGATCCAAGGCTCCGAAATCCAGGTGGAGCACCCGACGGACAGGCCCGGGCGTGGCCCACCCCTGACCCCCACACCTGGGGCCCTTACAGGGGGCCACCGGCCGAGTAGAGGAGGGCCAGGACTCAAGGCAGGAAGCCTGGGGTGCTCCAGCTGGGGGAGTCCCCTGCCTCCAAGCAGAGCTCTCCCAGCCACGTGAGCGCACACCCGGGGCATCACGGCCCTGCGCTGGGTGACAAGGGCCTGGCTCAAGGCTTCCCCACAGACACAAACAGGGGCAAGTCCATGCTCCAGGCGGGGGCCGGGTTTCTCCACATCTGCGGACCTGAACCAGTGGGGACAGCCTCCCAGGGCACAGGGCAGGACCAAGGGCTCCTGGGTCACCTCTAGGGTTGCTGTGACCTTCTCAGATGCCAACAACCACCTGCCCGTGACCGCACTCAGCAGAGGGCAGAGATGAGGGCTCACGCCACAGCCCCTGTGCTGCCGGCCCTCTTGGGCCCGTCCCCCTCTCCCCGGAGTGCACGCTGACAGAGGCCAGGGACCGACACCTGCCAACAGCCCCTCCTCCGAGGAGACCACACATACCTGGTGGCCTCCAGGCCTGGCAAGAAGGGGGTGACCATGTGCCCCGTCCGAACCTGGGCACCAGCCCGGTCTCCACCATGGGGCTGGGCAGCTGTCCTGACCCACCTGGCACTGGGGACCCAGGTGGGCGGAGGCGCACCAAGAGCTCTGGGGCCAACACTTTGGTGCCCTGCTGGGCCAAGTCCAGGGCAGCGGCTGGGCTCCCGGGTGCCCCCTCCGGTCTGGGGCTGACGCTGCAGGTCCGACTCTTCCATATGCCACTCAACTTTTATCAAGACAAACGTGTTCAAGTCCTCAACGGGAAGGTGCAAAAGATGTACAAATAAATGAAATCTCCTCTAAGACGTCACGGCGGCGAAGGTGGCGCAGGGGCCCGCCGTGTGGGGTGGGTGTGGTTCTGTGTGGGGCGCTGGGGCTATGATGAGGTGGCACTTCCGGGCTCCGGCACAGCCGGGCTAGGCCCCGGCCCCATGTGGTGGCATCACTTGGGCCCCCTTTCTGTCCCACGGTGGCAACAGCTCCTAAAACAGCAGCAGCTTCTCTCTCCTGGAGGGTCGGGCTGGTGGGCCAGCAGGCATGGCTGCAAGAGGCAGGTCACGGGTTACACAGGCGGGTGCTCCGGTCTCCACCTGGGGGAACATGCTGCCCCGCTTGTCACCAGCAGCTGCGATCAGAGGGGCTCCCTTGCCAAGACCTCCCGCGTGTCCGAGAAGACCCTAGAAATGGGCAGCCCCCGGGGGAGGCCAGTCCGGAAAGCCCCTCCCCTTGGAGCTCCACCCTGGAGTGCAGGTCTTACAGGACAGACCAGGCTTGGTGGGGCCAGGGTGGACTAGAATACGTGCCCCTCTCCTGAGCCACCCTCTGGTCCTGGGCAGGGAGTGGGGGTGACAAGAGGTGATGTCCCGGGGCACCGCGAAGCAGCAGGGCAGTGAGATCAGGTTGGGGGGGGGCAGGGTTCCAGGCTGGGGGCCCCTGACTCTGCCACAGACAAGCGTGCATACACAGGCCCCAGAGACCTGGGTGGACACACCGGCCCCAAGACGGTCCCCAGAGCCAAGGAGGCTGGTGCAGGGGCTCCAGGCATGTGGGTGAGACCCTCGGAGCCCCAGAATGCCGTGAAGACCCCAGCGCTCAGGGCGTGAATTAAGCAGGTGGACCAGGGCTGCCCAGCCGAAGAGCGGACGAGACACTGCAGCACCCAGGAGCAGCCTTACCTCATCTGGGAACGAGCGTTGCAAGAGAGGGGAGTCACGGGAAGCTAGATATCTGTCGGAGAGAGGGAGACCTGGGCTTGCCTGGGGCCCTGACGGGCAGGCGGGTCCAGGGGGCAGCTGTCTGCTGCCCAGAAGCGCACGGGCACCTACCGGTCACGTAGGGCCCGAGGGGCATCTGGTTGTAGTTGACGATTCCTCCCGGTCCAGGGCCCCGGTAGGTGGGCCCGAAGTTGTTGTTGTACATCTGGGAGGAGCCGAACGCGCCCTGGAGGCAAAGGCTCAGGTTTACGGTCCCAGCCGGGACACTCAGGATGCCCGTGAGGGGGACGGACCGCAGCTCAGGGCACCGACCTGCTGGATGGTGGGGTCACCGGCTCGGTTGGTCAGGCGGCTCAGGATGCTGCGCTCCGACATCTGCAGGCGGGCGGCCACCGGGGGGATGCGGGACAGCATGGAGGGCAGGCGCGTCACGTCCGCCTTCATGTCGCTCAGCAACTCCTCCAGCTGGTTCAGGACTGCGAGAGGGAGGGTGAAGGGGTGGAAGGGCCGGTGCGACACCGGGCTGGCACTCATTACCAGGGGTGTCACTGCACCCCCAGGGGCATGCCTCGCCCGGCAGGATACCGGGGAGCAGAGTGGGGTCCCCCGGGAGGGTGGGACACTGAGCCAACACTGGGCTTCCCTCCAGGCCTCCTAGGTCCCAGGAAGGCCTGCAGCCCCCACCCACCACTGGGGACAGGATGGGGGACCCACAGGCAGAGTGGCCTCAGGAAGCATCTCCCAGGCAGAGCAGGGGCCAGGGAGTCCCTTCCCAAAACCAGCCTGGAGCTTCCAGAAGGTTTAGAGAACGCGGGTCAAGGGTCGGAACCCTGGAAACCTTGGGCGATGCCTTCATCTGAGTTTCAGTGTCCCCATCTCGAAAGCAGGGTCACAACCTCACTCAAGGATAATAGGAGTGGTGCAGAGGTAACGTATTTAAAGTGCATGGTCAGGGATGGAGAGACTGGGCAATGGACACAGCCCCTCCTGGCCAGCGGGCCCGGCTCCGCCCTCTGGGCTGATGCCAACCCCACCCGAGCCCCCCGGAGCACCCCCGGGGGCAGGGCCAGGACGGCCCGAGGGGAGGGGCTCGCTCACCCTTGTGCAGAACCGCGTTGGCGGGCTTGTTCCCAGCGAGGGACTCCTTGGACAGGTGCTGGTGGCTCTCAGCAAGGCACTCCACCTCGGCCAGGCGGGCGTTGAGGGCCATGGCGGGGTGGTTGGGGTCCTGGGTCATGTTGAGGTACGCGGCCCTCCGGAGCTGCTCCTCAATGACCAGTGCCTGCTCCAGCAGCTGGAGGGCGGCGGCGAGGACTGAGCACTGGTGGCCCGTCCCCGTCAACCCGTCCCCATCCGCGTCCCCGCACCCCAGACCAAGGCCCTTCGCAGCACGGGCACAGAAGGACACCCTCCCACCCAGCAGGCCACGTCCCCTGCTCTTGGCCACAATCACCAAGCGGGGTTCCCTGCACCCATCCCCCAGGGCCCGGACCCAGCACCCCATTGGTGGGCTGAGGACTCCCCTTCATGGGAGCCCGGCCCACCCTTGAATATTTGGGTTGCTGCTCCTCACTCCTCAGCCTGCCCCTCGGGGAGACCCTCCCCCACAGCCTCGGACCTTGAACCTGCGGGCCAGAAACTTGTTCTTCATCTCCAGGTAGTTGCCCTTGTGGATCTCAGACTTGAAGGGCTCGTTGAGGATCATGTACCTCGGGTCGTTCTGGATGTCCTGCCAGCGGGCGTAGCCGTGCCTGGGTGGCAACCGTTAAGGACACACCTGGCCATGGCGGGGGTTTGGAGCCCTGGCTGCGTGTTCCAGGGCAGGTCACTAACCCTGGCGGCCAGATGGGTGTGCTGATGACAAGGTGATACTCGGCAGGCGCTGGCAGCTCAGACACGGCCCTGAGGCCTTGGGGGGCGGATTCCCACCAAGGGTGAGGCCAGTCAAGTTCTAGCGGCAGTGCCCGTGCTGACCGCACTTGGAAATAAGGCCTTGGCAGAGTAGTCAAGGTGGTAAGGAGGGGCCCTACTGAGACAGGGCGGCCTGCGCCCTTAGAAGAAGAGATTTAGACACAGGCATGGGGACACCATGGAAGAGCGGGGTGATGCAGCTGCAAACCAAGGGGCGCCAGGGACGGCCGCCACAGCGCTGGGGAGGAGCCAGGAAGGTCCTCCCCCAACGACTCGGGAGGGAACAGGACGCAGGAACGTCACCCGGCCCGCCATCCCACGGTCATGAGAGGCAGGGTCAGGAGCTGAGCCCAGGCAGCCTGGCCCCAGACCTCAGCGTCTGCGACAGGGATCCGTAATGACGGCCCACCACCCGGCTTTGTAATCAAGCTTTCATCGGACGGCGACCACACGTCCGCCGGTTTGCACGCTGTCCGTGGCTACTTCTGCTCCCTGCGCAGTGAATCGGGCTCCGCCAGACCTGAAACCTTCCCTCCCTGGCTCTGGCAGGAGCGCCCACCAGCTCCTGCCCGCCGCGTCCCACCCCCCGTGACAGCCACCAGCCCCACTCCAGCTGGCACGGGGGCAAACTTTGCGGGGTCTCTCCCCAGGTGGCCGTGCGGCCCTCTCCTTGCCTGCAGGTTCATGCTCAAATGTCACCCTCTCCAACCATCCACCGGAAGTGCAGCCCCCACCCCAGAAGCTGCCACCGCCTGTTCCCTGCTCTGTCAGCTCTGTGGAACCCCACACTTTGCTGACTTACGGTGTCCACCACCGACACCCAGCAGGATGGGAGCTCCAGGTGCTCAGGGATCAGGGCTGCTGTGTTCACAGCTTCCATTCCTGGCACGCGGCAGGCGTGCAATAGAGATGGAACTGAAGGCTGAGTGAGTCAGTGAGTGAATAAATGCATGAATGCATGAAAGCATGAAAACATGAATGAATGAATGCAAGCCCTTTAAACCATGAAGCAGCCTTCAGTGTCACTCCTTGGAGGAGGTGAGGTCTGTGTCATGTAGGAGTTAGCATTTGCTGTGGGGTCACACGGATGGGCTGTGACTCTCTGGGCTGGTCCCTTGGCCTTGCTGAGCACCTGTTCCTCCCCTGTATAAAGTGTCCCTCATGGGAAGTTGCTGAGGACAGAGTATTGAGAGAAAAGGGATGAGCTGCTGCTCTCATCATCATCATCGTCATCATCCTCCCCACACCCGCCCTGCACCCCTCCCCGAGGTCTACAGGGGAAGGGACCCGAGTCCTGCCCAGCCTGGCTGGGCCGAGGATACGTCACGATGCCGGCCAGCAGCCAGTAGTCGTGGCGCCGGTGCCAGATGTCGTAGATTTTCCCTGAAGACACAGCAGCCCGCTCTTCATTCTGCCACAGCGTGTGCAGCTCTAGGAAGCAGCCAAGGGCAGCAGAGTGAGGTGCTCCCCCAGCCCCTCCCAAAGGTAGGCCTGGAAAAGCCTGTCCTCCCTGCCTGCCACCTTCCCACTCCTAGAGGTGTTACTAGAAAAGGTTCTACAGCAACTCTTATCAACCATTCACACTTTAGTAAAAAACAGCCACCTGCTCAGACTTCCAGGACCCAGGGGCAGGAAGGCTGCGACGCCAACCACCCCAGCCCTCTGCCACCACCCCACCCCCAGTACCTGTGAAGCCCCCATCTGCAATGTTGAACATGAATTTGAACTTCCCGTTCTTGTCTTCCTTCTTCCCTTCTTCATCTTCCTCTTTGTCACCATTTTGCTGCGTTTCAATGGGTTCCCTCTCCTCAACTTTGGTGTCATCTACGGGAGGACAGACCCACATTCACTCATCCATCCAAAAGGCTCTACCCAGGGCCCTCTCTCTGCCAAGTGCTGGGGACCCAGAGGCAGGTAGAAACACGGGCTCACTGCACAGAGGGACCTTAAACAGACAAACCAACAGACCCCTAACCCATCTAAGCAGGTGGGGCCAGCTCCCAGCCCAGGTGCCACCTCCCCACCACGTCAGGACCCTCTGGGAACAGGGTGGGGAGGGGGACTGTGAAAAGGGCAGCTCATGTTCCAGGACAGCAGCATGGCCTTAGGGGTTTGATCACACAAGACAACTGCCCCAGAACATTCAGCACCGACAGGGACCAGCCGAGCCCCATTTGCTCCGGGCCCAGCCCTACGCCATCTCTCCTTCCTCTTGGTGGCGGCTGAGGCCACAGAGGGGTCAGGAGAGAGGAGCGGGGTCTGTCCCGGGCAGGCTGGAGCGTCCAGGTTCCCGCCCACAGCTCTCATCAGGGCCGGGAGCTGAGGGGACAGTCAGTGCCCAGGAGGCTGCAGAAGTCCCAACAAGGTCCAGGCGACACCCCCAGGAGAACACGGACGCAGGACAGACACACACAGGAGCCCAACCTGGCCTGTAATCGCTGCCCTCCCCTCTGCTGTGCATCAGGTTCAGCTCCAGCTTGTCCAGCATCTTCTCCTTCTCGGGAAGCACCTCTTCTGCAAGACACAGGGAGTGTGCGAAATGGGGAGAGGTCCAGTGAGGCAGGGGCACCCGGCTGGTGGCTTTCCAGCTCCACCAGAGCCATGCATGGAGCCCTGGCCATCATCTTCCTCAGGAGGCCACAGGGGCCGTCACGGAGCGCTCCTCTGGGAGGCAGGATGGGGACGTGGACCCCCACACACACCACCAGCACACCTGGCCCACCTTCCTCCCCCCAAAATCCTCATCACAGTTCACCGATAACCCTGCACTCAAAGCTCCGGCAGCAGGGCAGGCCTTCCAGAACACACAGCCTGGCTTACGCACACCGGGAGTACCGGGCCAACGCTGTCCCGTGGAAGCAATGCAAGTGTGCGCTCCCGGGAGAGGGAAGCTGTCGGGCACCAAACACAGAAGGAAACGAAAGGCTGAGAAGCAGGAGCCAGCCTGATGGGAGAGGAGCAGGCGCCAGGGACAGGCCCGAGGGCTCAGGCCGGGTCTCGCCTCCTGGACAGGGAGGACAAGGCCTGAAACTCAGTTAAGGAATTAACTGGAATTTGGAATTAAGCCAATGGCTCTGCTGTGCTCCCTGAAAGAGAAAGCTGCACCCACAGGCCCATGGCCACGCTGCAGAAGCCTGGAACCCAATGTCCAGTGAAGGCTCCAAACCCCACACCAAGGCCCTGTGGACCCTGGAGTCTGCACTGCCCCCCGCTGCTGCGGACAGAGCCCCAAAAAGGCCGGTCCCAGCGCAGCAAAAACACCAGGGCGACAATGAGCCCTGGGTTTCCGGAAATAGAGGGGAAACATTCCCGCTAGTCAGGTGACAGGGGATCTGTGGATAAAACAATTCCTGATGAAGACGCACACCCAGCCAAAAGTCAGGAAATAATTATCTACCCTCAAGGGAGAGACACTGGAGGAGAATCCACAGGAAAAGACAGGACTGAAAAAAAGGAAAGTAGAAAAAGCCAAGTAAAACTTCGAGATGTAAACTAGACAATGATCATCCTGGCTGGTGTGGCTCAGTGGATTGAGCGCAGACCTGCCAACCGAAAGGTCACCGGTTCGATTCCCAGTCAGGGCACATGCCGGGTTGCAAGCCAGGGAGGAGCAAGAGACAACCAGCTGCTGTCTCTCTCCCTCTCCTTCTCCTTCCTTCCCCTCTCTCTAAAAATAAAATATTTTCTAAAAATTAGACAACTATTAACAGTACGCATTTTCAGCACAGATTTCTAAGATGCTCCCCCAACAGCCTGGCCCTGGAGGACAGACCGTGGATGTGCCGGATTCCATCCTGTGAGCAGGTCACATGATAGGTCACAAGTGACCTTAAAGAGGGGTTTTCCAGATGGCCCCGACCTCACTGCAGCCAGCGAGGAAGAGGGGCCTAGGACCTCCAATCACAAGGGGCTGAAGTCAGCCCTGTGGTCTCTCCAGGTTAGAAAAGAAAGAAAAGGCAGATTTCCTATCAAAACAACAATCACTCTAAGAGTCACCATTCTCAGCAGCACAACAGGTCCCAGAATACAAAAGGAGTAACATTCCAAAGTGGTAAGGGAAAACCCCTACTCCACCTTGGCTTTTCCTAACTATTATTCAAGACTAAAGAGAAAAAACACACCACGTAGCCCTGGCTGGTGGCATAGTGGATAAGGTGCCGGCCTGCGAACCCAAAGGTCGCTGGTTCGATTCCCAGCCAGGGCACATAATCAGGTTGCAAGCCAGGTCTCCAGCCAGCTCTGTAGCTGGAGGCAGGTGAAAGGCAACCATACATTGATGTTTCTTTCCCTCTCTGCCTCTCTTCCTTCCCCTCTCTCTAAAAATAATAAATAAAATCTTTAAAAAAAAAACACACCACGAGAAAACCTGCCATTCCCAGAAACTGCTGAAAGTACCAGTAAAGGGCATACTTTAGGCAGAAGAATATTGAACAAAGCAACAATGCACAAATAAGCAAACACAAAACTATTAAGAATGTGGGAACCCTGGCTGGTGGGCTCAGTGGATAAGGCGCCAGCCTGAGAATGGAGCCCTGGCTCCATTCTGTCCCGTGGAAGCAATGCGTGGAAGCAATTATAACCCAAAGGTCACTCATTCGATTCCCAGTCAGGGCACATGGCGAGGTCTCCAGCCAGGTCCCCAGCCAGGTCTGTAGCTGGAGGCAGGTGAAAGGCAACCACACATAGATGTCTCTCTTCCTTTTTAACTTTTCCTCTGCCCTTCTCTCTAAATACAGATTTTTTTAAAAATCTATTTTAAAAAAATATGAGAATATCTAAAGAAGGATCAAACGTTTAGAAATAAGCAAAATGACAAATTAGGGGAACTAAAACACTGGACAAGCCCATGGATGGAAAAAGAATGGGTTAGGGCTAAAGTTGGCTGCAGTCCTCACAGTATTCGGGAGGGGTATGTATAAAAACTTTAAAAATATGAAATAGCATTGACTACAAACTCTCCAAAGGAGATTAGGGGGAAAAGGTAAATATAAAGAAAACTTTTCTAATTCCAAAACCAGGGCAAGACACAACTAAGAAAGAAAGCTACAGGCCAATATCTCTAATGAACATAGATGCTAAAATTCTCAACAAAATATTGGCCAATCGGATTCAGCAGTATATTACAAAGATCATACACCATGATCAAGTGGGCTTCATCCCAGGGATGCAAGGATGGTACAACATTCGAAAATCAATTAATGTAATACACCACATCAACAAATTGAAAGATAAAAACCATATGATCATATCAATAGATGCTGAAAAAGCATTTGATAAAGTGCAGCAACCATTTATGATAAAAAC
>PVIW01008427.1:0-20297 GCA_004026585.1 Noctilio leporinus
TAAAAAAAAAAAAAAAAAAGAGGAAGGAAGAAAAGAATAAAGAAAGGGTTTAGAAAGGCTGGGGAAGGGAGGAATACTTACATTGAGGACTGGGAATGCATTCTAGCCACAGAGTGAATAGACTTTAATTTGAGAGTAGGGGGAGGATCTTGGGTATTTAGGTGGATTGAGGTATGGGGGGGATTAAGAGTATGTGAGAAGTAACTTTTGCAAAGGATATGTTGGGGATTAATAGTTCATATTGCTCTCGGTATAATTCAGGTGCTTGAGATTGGCAGCAATCCCTTTCCTGATGCTGCCTCTTTTTCTTGGTCAGGACTTTGCAGTCTATATTCTAGATGGTCTTGGTGCGTGGCAGGGCCTCTGATTGTCACAGTAGGGCTGATTCTGAGTGTCCGCCCCCAGGTAGGCTGGGCCTTCTGCAGCCAGGCTGGGTTTTAGGGCTGCCTGTGTTCTGGAGCCCGCAGGGAGCCCCCTCCCACTCCTGGCGGAGGTTCCTGCCCAGGACAAGCACCCAGCACCCCTGCAGGGCAGCCTGCAACTTTGCTGGTCCCTGTGATGACTGGCTCCGCCCCCGCAGTTCAGGGAGGAGGCCAGGCCTGTCAGTCAACACTGTCCAGGGTCCGCCTAAACTGTCCCGCCCTTCCGGGGTGGGCACTACTCCTCCAAACCAACTAGCTCTCCTTGGAGTCCTTTAAGAGGCCTCTGTGATGAGCCCCTCCCAGGGGTGGGTGGTGCAGCCTTTGTCTCTGGCAATGGCAGGTCAGTTACCCCCGCTACTAGTTCCTGGTTGTCAGGCTTGCAGTTTGGAGTTTCCTGCTGACCCTGGGGGCCTGTGTGGTAGCGCAGGGCTGGGCCTCCCCCCTTGCAGGGGCTTCTAGCTGCTGTTTCCCCGGTGGCCCAGCAACACCATTTTTGGCCCTCTTGCCGCCCCGGCCAGTGCACTTCCCGCTTCCCCCTCTCCGGCTTCTGGCAGGACTCTTCTCCTCTGCCTCTAGCCCCGTGCGGATCCTCCTCTCTCTGTTGCCAGAGTGAGTCTCTCACACAGTCCCTCCCCTGAAAGAGTTCAATTCCGCGTTCCCTAAGGCATTTGCCCTTGCTGCCTGCACTTCACTGTTGAGACTTCCAGTTGCCAGGGAGCTTGGAACTGGCCCCAGTCAAACGCGCCCCTCTGGGCAGAGCCGCCCCTGCCCAGAGCTGACCTCGGCCTGCTGGCCGGTCGGTCACAAACGCCTCACCTACTGCCCTGCTGGCCTCCTCTGCCTCTGGGTTCTGCTCCCCTGTGTCCAGATGCTGCCCGTTCCCATTCCTAGGGTCCTGAAGACGTCTCACGCTCCCTATCTTGTCCTCTAACTTCTTTGGTACTCGAGAACACCATCAGCACTGCTCTCTACTCTGTCGCCATCTTCCCTCTCCTCCTTCACATAATTTATATACTTTCATGTGTCTTATTATTTTTTATTTAGGAAATGCATTTTTGAAATAGTCATTTCAGTTTTTAATTCATAGGCCACTGCTCCCATAGCTCCATATGTAGAAAGAGAAAAAATCATACAAAATTGAATGTTAATGGCCATATTCATGATACAGTATTTATAAGAGCATCAAAAAGGAGAATTACTTGAAAAATAAATGTAGTCTTTATGGAGAATTAAGACTAAAATACCTTTGAAGCAAAGTTAGTATCTGCAAAAATAGAAAATTTTACAGAAAAAGGAAAGAGACAAAGGAACTCTTGGTCACAGCACAGCAGGTGATATGGGAGTTATGTTTGTCAGTTCTCTTGCCACACAAAATCACAAGGGTGATGTGCAGGAGCCCAGATAGATGATGGTCATAGGGTGTACATCTCAGAAGATAAGACACAACCTGAAGAAACCACTGTTTTATAGTAAGCAGTATAGATGCCTGCTCTTATTCTGGAGGTAAACATCATCACCTCTTACCTCAAGTTTTTCTTCTGCAAACACAGTCTTGCGAAATGACCATGTAAAGCTCAGGTAGGACCTTGCATTATTGGCATACCCAGCAGGATGTGAAGGGACCTACAAGACCCACAGCAAGTGTGTCCCAACAGTAGTATAGTGGGCAAACAAATATGCTAACAAATCATTGAAATCAGCACAATATACTTCTTTATTATTATTATTCATTCATTCATTAAAATATTTTATTCATTATTTTCAGAGAGAAGGGCAGGGAGGGAGAAAGAAAGGGAGAGAAGCATCAATGTACAATTGCCTTTCACTTGCCTCCAGCTACAGACCTGGCTGGAGACCTGGCTTTCAACCTGTTTATATGCTCTGACTAGGGAATTGAACCAGCGACCTTTTGGGTTTGTAGGCTGGTGCCAATCCACTGAGCTACACACAGTACAATACATTTCATAGCAGAGTTACTTAAACAGCAAATTTAATGATATTTTGTACTCAAAGTCTAAACTCTTAACAAATACATATAAGACAGAGGTTCCCTGCACTGAGTACATCAGAATTAATTATTCAATGAAATGCTCAGTGAATTAAGGGATGATATAGTTATACAGAAACATCACATTTATGCTCAGGTGGAGCAGTGGTGACACTAAAATAGGCAAAACATACTAGATTGTCCTTAACATTCCTCAGCTCAGTGCTTAACCAGTTCTTTAAGGGGGTAATGATTATAAATGATCAGCAGCTTTATTTTTGTAGGTCTCTAACATACAGAATATACATACATTATTGTAATATACACAACACACCATAGATGGCCATTTTTCTCAAATGATGTTTTCTGCTGTCATCATTAAAATAGAAAATTAACTTAATTCATTTAGAATGATTGGGTCACTACCCAACTAATAATTGTAATAGTAAAATTTAGTTGTGAATGGAGGGCTGACAGTAAAAACTTATCCTTAAGGGGTGGTATCTAAATAAATGTACATAGCAATTACACAAATTACCCAAGAACAAATAAAGGCAATTTTGTATCAGGCCAAGAGGGAAATAGGAATGACACTTTTGTACATAGTTCTGGCCTCTTGATGTTGCTAATCTGTCCTTCCTACTTAAGGACCTATTGCTGTCTTTCCTTCTATTTTTCTTTTTAAAACAGGAAAACATGTGTCATTGATTTCACACTCCTTACCTATCATAATAGTAGTGCCCTGCTTTAGGAATTCCATACATCAGTGAAGTATGCACAGGATAATTGGGCAGGAGTAACTGACACAATGATGCTGAAATCTTATAATACCCAGAAAGTAAACATCACCTTAATAGTTATAGGGCACTGAGAAGTGAGGTCAGCTCCGGAGAGAGCACATTCAGTTGCACTATCTATGGGCACAACAGAATCATAAGTTGCCACCACTTTTGCTGTTGCTGAGTTTCTACTTCAAATTTATCCTAAGAGTTTCTCAATTCTATTGAATATGGCCAAGCATTACTGCCTCATTGCACTACAATCTCAAAATCTCCAAAGGTCATGTTAACACACACACTTCTTTGCTCTGTGTTTTTATTGTTTCTTCTACTTTAACTTTAACTTATAGTCTAAAACTTACTCTTTTTATTTTAATTAAAAATTTTGTATTTATTATTTTTCAGAGAGAGGGGAAGGGAAAGAGGCAGAGAGGGAGAGAAACATCAACGTATGGTTGCCTTTTACCTGCCTCCAGCATTGGACCAGGTTGGAGACCTGGCTTGTAACTTGGTTATGTTGCCCTAACTGGGAATTGAGCCAGTGGCCTTTAGGTTCACAGGCTGGAGCCTTATCCACTGTGCCACCAGCCAGGGTTTTAAAACTTACTCTTTCTTAAAGGCAGAAGAGCCCAGTGGCATTTCACTGGCTTTGCAATAAGGCAGAGGAATGAATTTGCATCCTGATAGAATAATGTGAATAATGGCCAGGTAAACTTGAACAGAAACTTCTTACTAAAGCTTAATATATGGATATAGAAATTTTTAATAAATAAATAACTTCAAAAATGATTGCAGAGATTACAAGTAAATAAAATAAAGACTGTGACACAATTATTTTCAATAATTGGTAAATATTTAGATCCAAGTAACATCTAACTTCTACAACAAAGCAGTCACTTTTCAGATCTACTTTTATGAACTTCCTTTAAATTAATAGTCATTGTGACACAATTTAGAAATTGCTTGTTCTTTAATTTTCTCATGAATATTATATTTGTTTTGTTAATTTGAAGGTAAGTTTGTCTTCTAGGCACTATTGGCATTCCTGGTAATGAAAATAGTATGGAGAGTTCTGGAAATAAATCTTGACAACAGTGTCAGAAGATGAGAGTTCCAGAGTGGTTTTCTCCACCTAGAAGAGCTAGAAAACTTTGTGGGAGAACTTCAGCCCTGACTAAAGTGGTAACAATAGAATAAAGGAGTTGCAATAATTGGTGTATATGGTAAGACTTGACAACTAAGACAATACTGTGTTTTTATTTACCAACTTTGGGGTACAAGTTTCTGTCAATTCCTGCTAACCTTGGGGGTCATGACTGATCCCAGAATTTAAGGCCAAGTTAACTATTTATGAATTGGCTTAATGGTTTGACCTGTGCACCTGATAGGAGATAAATACAGAGAGTCAGGAACTAAAAAATGAAGGAGCCATAGGCAAAACTTTCAATAATAGATCCTTGTGAAGAATGATTAGATTTTAACAGTACCCACTTGTTCATCTTTCTGGCAGTCCAGAGTATCCTTAGAGCTCTCCTCTATCACCACATTGCAAATAAATCCATTTTTATCCATTTTTTCCCTATCAACCTTCTTCATCCAAATATTAATTGTGCACATATCCTAAGGTATCTCATCACATCAAAATCTAGCATCCATTAATGTATAGTTTTTCATTTTACTTGGTTTGTTTAATTTTGTTTCCCCATTGGCATCCTCAATTATACTTCTAGAAGCAAAAGATCTGGGCCCTGTGGAAATTCACATTTCACCACATTTGTTTTCTGTGCATGTACATTTATGTATAAACATATTTTCAGAGCAAAAAACCTCTTTGTTATAGTACAATTTTGCTGCCAACATGACTATTCTTACCAAATTTTAACAAGATTTTATTTTATAGTTCTAATTTTCTACTTCCCATTCCAAGTTGCTAGAAACAGCAAAACTAAAGGAATTATTGTAAAGTAGCCATTTGCATGGTTCAATTTCATCTGGTTAGCTACATTTTTTTCAGGTTAGGTGATTCAAATCAATGGGCAGTTTAAGTCATATTTACATGTGTTTTCTTTAGAATTTTTCACCTGCTGAAGAGATGAAAAGTGTCATAGTATATGTAATTCTCACAGTTAATATTTAAGAGCTAATATTTACAGATAATATTTATGTAACTGGAGTCTATTAAAATATATACATACACACACACACATACAAGGTGTGCATGATCAATTAGCAAAATTTTAGTAAAATGAACAACATACCACAATAGTGTTATATTTTGAAATAACTTTATTCTTCTATGTAAATGCATAAACATAGTCATTATTTTTTTAATTGTTAAAAAAAGTCTACATTTGCTACAATAATAGACTCAATTTGACTTCGGAATCTTGAGCACACTTTAATTACCTTTTCATTATTCATGGACATCATCATGTTTTCAATCTTAGCTATAACAGCCTCTTTATTGGAATGAGGTTGTTTATGAACTCTCTCACAAATGCTCCATACATAATAGTGTAAAGGATTTGCATCTGGTGAACTAGGCAGCCATTTCCTTTGACCAGAATTTAGGAACACTGACACTGAGAAATTCTTGCACCTTTCTGGCATTATATGCTGGTGCACCATCTTGTTTGGAAGATAAAATTACCTCCATTTGTGACTTGCTTCATCCAGGGTACAACTACTTCTCTCAAAAAGTCAAGGTAAACATCCTGGATCTTCATTGATGATTTCCTGGATTCTGTGTACAAAATCTGGACTTATGCAAGCCTCGTATACCTTATGTATTTTTCTTGTTAGTGTGGCGACATCAGGATCAGCATCATATACCTTCTTCATGTTGTCAACTGTGCATAAAAGGATGTTACTGAAATAATTTCCTTAGCAGCCTCCCCTGCACGCAATTCAGAAACTATGGTTGCTCTAACATCATATTCCTTCAACATAATGGTTGCTCTCAGAATTTAATACTTTATATCTGAAACAATGATATTAAATCATAACCTTAGAAACATAATCTTTCAAAATTCATAAGCTATTGCTAATTGATCACGTGCACCCTGTGTATGTGTATATAAATACCTAAAAAGGCAAAAACACTACAGATTACATTTTTGCTAGACAACCATGATTATACAAACCTAATTAAAGTTTAAGCAACAGAAATATAGAAATTATGGACAAGAATTAGCTATTAACCATGATAGACCTAGACTAAAATTTTTTAAATATTTTATTTATTATTTTTAGAGAGAGGGGAAGGGAGAGAGGAAGAAAGGGAGAGAGACATCAATGTATGGTTGCCTTTCACCTCCTCCAGCCACGGACCTGACTGGAGACCTGGCTTGTAAACTGGCTATGTGCCCTAGCTAGGAATCAAACAGCGACCTTTTGATTCGCAGGTCAGCACTTTATCCACTGTGCCACCAGCCAGGGCTGAATAAATTTTATTATGTAAGATTTTTCTTTTGTTATTTCCTTTTATATGTTATTGCTACTAAAATGTATGTTATTATTATATGCCCTGGTTGGTATGGCTGAGTGGGTTGGAGTGTCATTCTGTGCACTGAAAGGTGTTTAATTCCCTGTCAGGGCACATGCCTAGGTTGCAGGTTTGATTTTAGCAGAGTGAATGAGACAACCAATCAATGTTTCTCTCTCACATTGGCCTCTCACCCCCTAAAAGCAAAGGGAAAGTGTCCTTGGGTGAGGATAAAGAAAAGAGAGAAAGAGAAAAAAGGTATTATGCTTAGTGAAATAAGCCAGTCAGTGAAGGACAAATACCATATGATCTCATCCTTTACAGGACAATAATGAACAAAACTAACAACAAGCAAAACAGAACCAAATATATGTCATTTTTAAAGTGCCATGTTGAGAGGCCAATTCAGTAACATGTTCAATTTATAGTTCAGTCTGCCAGTGATGCCAACGTTTTGTCCAAAACAGACTCTACTTTCTGCCTCTATTTTCTACCCTGTTTTTCTCTTACTCCTTGAGAAAGTTCTTTTGTTGTGAATTTTTTAAATAGATTAAATAATTTATTACCCAATAGAGAACTATTATGTTTTTAAATTTCCAATTAAGCTTTTTAGACAAGTTACAGTACATTCAATAGTCTTTGAAACTGTATTTACACCTAAATGAAGAATTTCTCCTTTACTGCCAGCTACTAACAACTCTCAATCCTCTGTCTCTGAAACATTAACCAGATGTTTGCAGTTTGCCCTCAAGCTGAGACAGAAAATACAAGCTAAAATGTAGCAAGGGGGCATCACATTTAAATATGTCAATGGGAGGGTTGATCAAATCCCTTTTCCCAAGTTCTTTTTTTAGCATGAATAACCTGGGAATGGTTCAGTCAAGTCTATGCCCTTAGAGGCTGAGGGCTTCCTTGCAGCTCTAGGGGACTTTCATTCCCCTCCTGAAATGACATGAGGTGGAAGTGACCTGGGGATGCAGTTTTCTGTGGTGGTGGTGGTTGTTCTGTGGGTAAAGAAGTGACTGTATGCTACCATTAGTTTTAAAGTCCAGCAAGGAAAAATTGAGGCCTGGGTGTGGACACATGTAAGTTTTAGAGAAAGCTGGAAAATCAGTGGTGCTAAAGAATGGTTCTGATAAGCATGTAGAAATTCCAATACGTAATCCTAAAACCCCTAACAGAAAAGTGTAGTCTAATTCTCTATCTTTCACTGGAACTCTGCACAGGAGATATGCATATTCAAGTATCTTCAGCTGCCGTGGTCCTGCCGGGCCAGAGTAATGATATACAGGGTAGGATTCGTAATGAAAAGACAGACACAAAAAAGCTGGGGTCAGGTGAACTGCCACTTGTGGTGACAGCCCCACTTTATTGTTCACACAAAGCTTATATAAGTTTCTTCCAAATGCATATGTTTTGAGTTATGCCATCTTTCAAGGATTTAAGCCTATCTCCTAGTGAAACTATTTTGGCTGAAAGTACTTTTTCCCACAAGACATTTGCTTATTTCTTAGTAACTAATTATTATCACTTTCAAAGCATACCACTTATGTTATGTTTTTCACTACACAGCTGCTATTTACTCTTGCTGAAGGTCAGCTTGTCCTTTAAACATGATGTGGAACTTTGAAATCATTGGAACTCTTCTCAGCCAAGCTGTTGACCTTTTGGCCATCAGCCCGCCTCGAAGCCCTGAGTCCGGCCATGCTTTGATTCAGGGGGTCCCGACATTCAGCAAAGGCCCAAAGAAGAGTGTCTCACAGAGGCAAACCTCCAGATTCTTTTGCAAGAAAAGGTAGGAATAATTCCATGAATTGAGTAAGCCATGTAGAAAATTCAGCAAGTTAACTAATTTTCAGTGAACTTCAGAAAGAGCAGGGCTGGTTATTGAAGGAGAATTAGATAGCTGAGCCCAAATCCTGGAAACTCTCACTCAGCTCCTTTAATCTTCCTATAAACTTCTCTTTTTAAGGCTTTAAAGTTTCCCTGTTTGTTTCCTTATTTAAAACCATAACAAGTTAGTCAAATTTTCCTCATGATATATTTTCCCTGCAAGAATGACTCTTTTAGATACAATTGTCCTTACTCCTTTGAAAAATTATTTGTTTTGACTTTTACAATATATTTAAATATTTTATATTTAAAGAACTTCATTGCTAAATAGTGTGAAAATGAAAAAAGAACCACAAAAATAAAAAAACACAAGAAGTCAGGAATGATCCAGGGATAGTGAAAAACAGAATTAAAAAAGTCATTAATTTGCAAGTTTAGGACTCTTTTTCCCAGAATTGTTGGTTAACTGGCTATTATAAACATTATATATATATATATATATATATATATATATATATATATATATATATATGGTCTATCCTGAAAGTATTGGCCATGCAAACTGTTCTAATTATATTGACATAAATTGACATAAGGATCTGGTATAATTTGTGATGCAGAGAAAATAAAGAAGTGCATCTAAATGATATTATCAAGTACATAAATGAGAATGCTGTCTGCTCATATAAAGTTTGCCACCAATATGCTAATTATCAGATAAATAAGCATTGGCTAGGAAAAATTAAATATATTTTACATATTTATTGAGAAAGTAAAGATAAAGCTAATTAGAATTTAGGATGCTGAGGTATAGTAACATATTCAAAGTTTAATCATGTTCTTAGGCAAGTCTTGAAATAATACAATTACATCCATACTATGTTCAGGTTTCAGGATGCTGAAAGATTACTAGTCCCTTTAAAGTAAAAAAAATAATCATAGTTTTAGACAAAGAATAAAAGAACCGACATCTATTACTGGTCCTAAAGACTTACGCTTGAAGTGAAATAATCTTCCATTACTTATGAATTTCTATTACTAAGCTGACACAAAGTAACTTAATCAAAATAGAATATTTGAACCTGATGTTCAGAAATACATCATTAACATAAATAGCAAGATTCTTATTTTTAGTAAGTTGAATATACTTTTATTATTTAACTTTAACATTTTTGTTATAATAGGCTTACTAGTTATTATTAGTAAAAATTAGAATTTAAATATGTTAGTTTTTCTTTATAATAAATAACTTATGTTAGAAACAAATTTAAATACCATAAAATCCTGAGGCAATTAATGTCTATGGATTTTCATGTTTGTAAAACATATTTGAAATCATAGAATAAAAATTTCCATTCAAGTTATTTTATGTTAAAATACTTTTTATTTTTCCCAATTAATAAGTTACCTTAATAACAAGTTACTGACTTCTTCTAACAATGTTCTTTGAAGTATCATGACTTGCTTAACCATCCACTGATAATTACAGTTTATTTACATATTATAATTTTATTATAACCAAACCATAACATGTTTTTCTTTAAAATCTTTATTTTATTATTTCTCAATTTCCTAATATTCACTAACAAATTGAGTTGTTGACAATTAATAGCTTTTTATTATTTTGGGTAATGTTGAAAAGTTAGTTGCTAAAAATTAATATCTTTCAAATTACCAATTTGGAAATAAGAAATAATCTAGAAAACCTTCTTTACAAAGAAGGACACACACACAAACTCATATTTGCATATAGTGGATATTTTACAGTATTGTACATTCTTTTAAATTGATTTCTGATTCAAAATATCTTCACAAATAAGTATTTAAACAAACAAATTCATAAGTAAGTAGAGTTAGTAAGAGCAATTCTAGTCACTACAAATGGAGAGGGAGCTAAGGAACTGAGCCATAAATTTACTAGCTGATATTGAGACAGCCATGAGTTCATGGGAAAGGAAGAGAATGCATTTGTCTCTGTAATCTTCTGATTTAAATTTAATTTTCACACTGGTAGCCTGAGAATGGAACCATGTGTCTGTGAGGTTTTGTAAAATTAGAAATCTTAATAAAAATATGAACTAGGAAAAATGTGGACATACTAGCACAGAGGAAGTAATATTTTTGTCTTTGCCTAAGCTTAGGCCATAAAAGTTACAAACAAATGCATGGAGTTATTAGTTAAAACTAAGAATTATCAGATGTAAAAATAGGATTAGCTGTTTTGAAATTTAATAAACTTGATCAGTAAGATATACACCATACAATAAATGTTAACAGATATTAAAGATATTGAAGGAAGAAATTAAAATATTAAATACAATAACATTATGAAAGATTAAAAGAAAATGTGTAAATATGTAAATAATTTTATAAGTTAACTTTCATATAAACCCTAAACAATAGTAAACTAAAAAATAGATATTAGAAAATAATATGAAATTCTACATAAGGTTACTACACTTGGAATCAGATAAGAAGATAGAATAATAAGTGTTAGATTTGTGTCTAGAAGAAGGGAGAGGTTGGATGGGCCACTTCAAAGGCTTGATTGAAGGATATTCAAGCAGGCAGACTGAGCCCAGGCAGGCAGCAGCATCAAGGGAAGGGGCAGGGGGATTTTTAAGGACATGGAGCAGATACCTAGTGAGTCTGAGTCAGCTTCAGAGCCCAGGATGTAGGCTCTGAATGTCATTTGGTCAGGGATTGTTGCTGTGGGGACAGAAAGTCCAGGAAATTCATGACCATTGCTCCTGGGAAAGGCTCAAAGGGAGAGAAACCAGGTCTCAGCAGGATGCTGGCAGCTATGCCTCAGTTGCCTCTGACAATAGGGAACTTTGTGACCAGGTACAGGGCCAGTGAGGCAGACCCTCTTTGTTTCAGCACAGGTGCTGACTCAGGTCCTGTGAGACTGCAGGCCACAGATCCCAAGAACACAGTGATCACTGATCATAGCCTGTTTTCCATGTTCTAACACAAGTGTCAGGTTTCTGGGCAGGCAACATGGGGTCTTTGGCCTAACAAAAAAATAACTAAAATATTATACATGTTCCAAATGAAGACAATTGAGAGAATAAAAGAAAAGCAATATTCAAGGACATGGCTAATTAACATGGCTAGTAATTTTACATATTTAGTTAAATATGTGACTGAAATATAGAAAACAAATAGATCTTGAAAAAATAAGTATAAATATACTCATATGAAAAGATGTCAGGTTGTGAAAAGTAAAATAAGTATAAAGATTTACCAAATTACAAGCTGGGATTCTACTGCCTACCACCACCCTCTAGGCAAAATCCCAGAGGCAGAGGTTCGGTGATAAAGGAATCTTTATTCCAAAGCAGTCACTTAAGTCTAACAAGCCACAGTTTTTCACTAAAGCCTATCAATTAAGGCTAAACACTAAAACCTGGGTTCTTCTATTTTTTTTTCCTGTTAATTTCTGTTAATTTAGTTTTTACAAACTAAAAACAAAATTAACGCTCAAAGGCTACACAATTTTGGAAGAATGTCAAGCTTCTGCCTCAGAGCCTATTCCCTCTAGAACACCCAAAGAATAAACCTGCCACCCTCTGCCAGGCCAGCCAGATCTAATCTGTACCCAGACTTCCTTTCCATACAGAATACTCTCTGTTGGGAATGCAGGCAGCTGCAGCAGGATCATCTAGGCATCCTCAAAGAAGAGCCTGACAGTGAGCTTGAGAGCAGGAGCCAGCCAATCCAGAAGCCAGAAAGGTGAGCCTGAGCCAGAGCCTGAAAGAAAACCAATTCACAGGCCAGAAAAACTCAGGAGCTAAGGAGCAGACCCTCTTTTTATTTCCATTGGCTCTGGAGGCATCAGCTTCTCAGTCAATCCCATTCAAGTCTGCTTTCCATTTCTTTGGTAACTCCTCCTGCGGCCCCTCTTATTTTTCCCAGTGATCTTAATCAGATCTATCTGTATCAAAATAATGTTAAACCCTGGCTGTTGTGGCTCAGTGGATTGATGTCAGCCTGTGAACCCAAAGGTCACTGGTTCAATTCCCAGCCAGGGTACATAACCAGGCTGAAAGCCCGGTATCTAGCCAGGTGCGTAGCTGGAGGCAGGTGAAAGGCAATCAGACATTGATGCTTCTCTCCCTTTCTCCCTCCCTCTCTCCCTCTTCTTCTCTCTGAAATTAATGAATAAAATCTTTTTAAAAAATGATGTTAAATAATTGAAGAGAACAAATTCACCAACCAAAAAAAGATAAGTAGGTTGCTAAATAGCAGCAATATATGCCAAAAATAGGAACTACTAATAAAATTACAACTTTCACATGTTTAATATGAATGATGAATTAGAATTTTTAATATGTATTTTTAAGTTTAAAAGTCTCTAACAACAGATCTTGTTGAATAAATTTCAAGATAATATAATTTAGAAAAATATGAAAACCAACCCAAAAGGAAGGAATTAAATAAAATGAAGCAATAGTGAACAAAAGAACTGGTAAACACAAGGTTACATTTTAAAAATTCTAACCATAATAAAGATAATTTTAAACATTTAGTTTTTGAATATATAAATTATATTGATATAAAATAACAAGATATGAACATGTAAAACAGGAGGCTTATAAGCAAGTTTATAATATTGAATGAATATAAAAAACGTCTAAAATCAATAATCAATGTAGTTTTTTTCTTTTTAGGAAAGAAAATTAAACTCAAAGTAGGAGAAAAATTAAAAATAGAGCTAAAATTAATGAAATTGAAAATATCAATAAAATCAAAAGCTGGTTCTACTAACTAATACCAGAAATGAAAAAGATCACTACAGATCCTATGGACATGAAAAAGATAGTGAAGGAATACTATAAAAACACTATATTCCATTCCTTAAAAGACACAATCTGCCAAACTTGCAAAAGAAGAACTAATCTAAATAGGACTATATCTTCTAAAAAACTGAATCAATTATTAATAACATTCCAAAACAGAAAGCACTAGCCCAGATGAGTTCAATTTTTAAGAAAAATTGTACCAATTATCTACAATCTTTTCCACAATATAGAAGCATAGAGAATGCTACTACTAACTAATTTTATGTGACTGGCTCAACTCTAATACTAAAACCAAATAAAGATATTACAAGAAAAGTAAATACAGTCCAATATATTTTATAAAAATATGCAAAAATCCTCCACAAAATATTAGCAAATTGAATCACATCATGTGTAAGGAGAATTACACAATACAATCAAGTGAGATTATTCCAGGTATGCAAGGATCATATAAAACTTGAAAAATCAGCTGATGTAGTTCATCACATTAAAAGGCTAGCAAAGAAAACTCATATGGTTGTATCAAGAGAGACAGAAAAACTGGCAAAATCTAACACACATTCAAAAAGTTTTCTTCAGCAAACCAGAAATACAAGAGAAGTTCTTCTACTTGATGAGAAACACTACATAAATCCTTTGATTAACATTATACATAATGGTGAGAAATGAGACACCTTCCCTCTTTTATCAGAAAGGAGGAAAGCATGTGCCCTCTCATGACTGTTTTTTATAATAATACTGAAAGTCCTAGCTAATGCAACAAGGTAAGAACAAGGAACACAAAGGTATACAGATTAGGAAGGAAAAAAATAAAACTGTCTTTGTTAATAAATGGCATGATTATCTATGTAGAAAGTTTGAAATAATCCACAGAAAAACTACTTGAACAAACAAGCAATTATAGCAACATTGCAGGATACAAGTTTAATTTACAAAACTTATTCATGTTCCTATATCCAACAATGAATAATTGAAATTTGAACTTAAAAATATAGTACCATTTATATTAGCATCACAAAATATTTAGGTATATATCAAATAAAATATAGATAAAATGTATAAAAGGAACACTACAAAACTCTGATAGAATATATTAAAGAACTAAATAGAGAAATATGTCATGTTTATGTATAACAAAATTCAAGATTGTTGAGATATTAGTTCTTCCTAAATTGATGTACAGATTTAATCCAATGTCTTCCCAAAATGTCATCATACTATTTATGGACATTGGCCAGCCAATATTAAACTTAATTTGCAAATACAAAAGACCTAGGATAGCCAATATTATAGTTAAGGAACAGAATATAGATAGAGAACTGACCCTGCTCAACTTCATGACTTCCTGTATAGCTGCAATAAATACAACTTATATGTCAAATAGGTATACAAGACAGAGTAGGAAGTCCAGAGATAGACCCACACAAAACATATATACTAAACTCATCTTTGAAACAGAGCAAAAGTCATAAAATGGAGCAAAGAGAGTCTTTTCAGCAAATGGTGTTGAAAATACTGAGCATTCACATGCATAAGATGAAAGAGAATATGGACACATACCCTCATAAAAATTAATTCAAAATAAATCAGAGATCTAGATGTAACACATAAAAAATCTTGGAAGATAACATATGAGAAAGTCTAAATGATCTTGGTTTTGGCAATATAATTTTAGACAAACTAAGATGGACTTTTGTGCATGACACAGGAAAGACATAACTTCATTAAAATTAATACCTTATGTTGTGCAAAAGACACTCAATAAAATGTGAAGTCAAGTAACAGATTCAAAGAAAATATTTGCAAAAACATATTTGGTTAAGGACTGTTATCCACAATATACAACAATATTGCATATTAAAATACATTGTGCTCGCTTCAGCAGCACATATACTAAAATTGGAGCGATACAGAGAAGATTAGCGTGGCCCTTGCACAAGGATGACACGCAAATTTGTGAAGTGTTCCATATTTAAAAAAAAAAAATACATTACCTGATTAAAAATTGGCACAAGATTTGAACAAACATCTCACCATAGAAGAAATGCATATGGCAAATAAGCATATAAAAGATGCTGAATATCATATGCCATTAGAGAATTGCAAATTAAAATGAGATACCACTACACACCTGTTCGAATGGCCCAAATCCTAACCATTTACAACACTGAATGTTACAAAGATGTAAAGCAACAAAAACCATCATTCATTGCTGGCAGGAATACAAAATGTTAGTGCACTTTGTAAGAGTGTTGTAGTTTCTTACAGAATTAAATATACTCTTACTCCAGGATCTGGCAATCATGCTCACTAGAATCTACTGAAAATTAATGGAAATCTTAGATCCACAGAAATATCTGTGCAGGGGCCTTTATAGCAGCTATATTAAAAATTGCCAAAACATGAAAATAGCAAAGATATCTTTCAGTAGGTGAATGTAAATAAAATAGGGTACAACCATACAATGCAATATTACTCAACATTGAAACATGAGAAGAGAGATCCAAAATGGAGGCGTAGTCACGCTGCTTCTCCTCCCACAACCAAAAACAACACATCTACCTCAAAACTAGAAACATCCAGAAATTACTGAACAAAGAACTTCATGGAAAACCAACAAACAAAATATAAAAGAAGAAAAGACTCCAGATAGGTAGGAGGGGCAGAGCAAGGATAAAGAGGAAGGGGTTAGGAAAGCAGATTGCTGGCGAACTGCTGGCACACTTGGTGGGGCAGCTGCTTGAGTTGGCAATGCAGGCAGGAGAGCAGTGGCCAAAAGAAAAATCAAAGTAGGAGCTCCTATTGAGTGCTCCCAGCACCAGACCTGATTGCATGGCTCACCCTTCCAGTGCCAGGGAAGAAAAATAAAAAGCCAGATTGCTTTTTCTGATTATGAAAACCAATGGGGTTTGGGACAAAGGAACTATCAAGAAGAGTTTGTTTAAAGACTTCCACGGTCCAGAAATGTCCACAGATCCACCCACTCTGGGAACTACAGAACTAGAGAGGAACTAGACCCATATGGGAAGTGGAAGAAGTGCCTGAAAAGGGGGTGAGTGCTGAGTAAGTGCCATAGATTCTTCTCATACCACCCCCACATCCCAGACAGTACCACTACCTGGTAAAACCAGTAGCCTGACACTGATGAGTACGTAAGGTTCTACCCCTTACAACTAACAGGTGTGACAGCTGTACCTAAGAAACAGAAGCAAACACAGGAGCCTGTCTAGATGTGGAGGCAGTGAACTATGACTCAAAAAGGGCACAAATCAAGGTCCCAGTGGCCAAAGTAAGCATTAGAGAAGTAGTCAGCCTGACAGATGAACAGGTTGCCAGCCTAACAGATTCACAGTTTAAAACAGAGGTAATGAAAATGCTCACAGACTTGGCAAATATGCTTGAGTACAGTAAACACATATGGAAAAAAGTGAAGACTAGGCCATGTAAAATAAAGAAAAATACAAAACCAACGATGAAGGGAAGAAAAATGGGGTTCAAATCAATTATATGGAACATAAGGAGAAAATAAACAGTCAACCAGTAAGGAAAGTGGAAACAAGAATTTTAAAAATTGAGGAAAGGCTTAGGAACCTCTGGGATGACTTTAAACAAGCTAACATCCAAATCATAGGAATTCCAGAAGGAGACGAGGAAGGGCAAGAAATTAAAAACTTGTGTGAAAAAATAATAAAGGAAAACTTCCCAAATTTGGTGAAAGAAATAGACATACAAGTTCAGGAAGCTCAGAGAGTCCCAAACAAGCTAGATCCAAATTGAACCAAGGTGCATCATAATTAAAATGCCAAAGGTTAAAGATAAAGAAAGAATCTTAAAAGCAGCAAAAGAAGAGTTACACCTACATAGGAGTTCCAATAAGACTATCAGCTGATTTCTAAAAAGAGACTTTGTAGGCAAGAAGGGACTGGCAAGAAATATTCAGGCCCTGGCTGGTAGCACAGTGGTTAAGGTGCCGGCCTGAGAACCCAAAGGTAGCAGGTTCGAATCCCCAGCCAGAGCACATAACCAGGCTGCAAACTAGGTCCCCAGTCAGGTCTGTGGCTGGAGGCAGGTGAAATGCAACCATACATTGATGTCTCTCTCCCTCTTTGCCTCTCTCCCTTACCCTCTTTCTAAAAAATAATGAAATAAAATATTAAAAAAAAAAAAAAAAAGGAAATATTCAAAGTGATGAAAACAAGGACCTACAACCAAGATTGCTCTATCCAGCAAAGCTATCATTAGAATGGAAGGGCAAATAAAGTGCTTCCTAGACAAGGTAAATCTAAAGGAGTTCATCATCACCAAACCATTTTATATGAAATGTTAAAGGGACTTATTTAAGAAAAAGAGGATCAAAACTATGAATATTAAAATGACAGCAAACTCACAACTATCAGCAACAGAATCTGAAAAATAAAAAAGAAGGAAGACAAAAACAAGCTAAGCAAATAATCAGAATAGTACCAGAAACAGGTATGGGGATCATTGGGAAGGTTATCATCCGGGAGGAGGAAGGGAGCAAAAATGGAGAAATGGTGCAGGGGTTAGGAAATATAGTTGGTGGGTATAAGATAGACAGGGGAAAGTTAATAATAGAGGAAAGGGTGAAACCAGAGAACTTATAGGTACAACCCATGGACATGAACTAAGAAGAGTTGGGACTGCAGGAGAGAATGGGGGATTGGGTGGAGGAGAGCAAAGAGAAAAGGATTTGGAACAACTGTAATGGCATAGACAATAAAATATACAAAAAATACATATGACAATTTCTAAAAAAAAAACAAAAAGAGCTATTAAGTCATATAGGGACAGGCAGAAACATTGATTGTGTACTACTAAGTGAAAAAGCCAATCTGAAAAGAGTACATGCTATGTGCCATTCCCATATGGCATTATGGGAAAGAATCAATTTATAGAGAGTAGAAAACATCAGTGACTGCCACAGATTAGGAGGGCAAAAAGGATAAACTGTCAGATCATGAAGAATTTTAGGGCAATATTTTGTGTGGTAATACAATGGTGAATGTATATCAATGTAACATTTTCCAAATCCATAGAATGTATAATACCAAGAGTGAGCCTTAATTACAGACTTTGAGTAATAATGATGTGTTAATGTATGTTCATAAATTGTGATGCTCATATAGGGGGAAATTGACTTGTGAGGTCTGGGGGTATATAGGAAATTTTTGTACTTGATTTTGCTATGAATGTATAACTACCCCAAAAAATACTTTATTGAAAAATAGAGAGACAGTTTATTGTCATAGCATACTAAGATATCCATAATTTTTCAAGGGAGGTAGTAAAACACAAATTTCAGTCTTTGTAAAGTGAGGTCCACATGTTTAAAAAGTACATTATATGACTTCAACAATAGTGTTAGAATAAGAAAATGGAGAAATATATTTTAATACAGTTTTAAATGATAGAGATAACCTTTTTTTTTTTTTTTTTTTTTTTTTTTTTGCCAGCAAACAGGTTTTATTCCAGGGCTGAAAGAACTTCAAAGAACTCCAGGAACAAAATCTTAAGATTTGTACTCATTGATTTCTCTATATCTCTAAAAAGTCCTCATCATTCTGACTTCCAAACTAGTTCAAGATTTTCTTGTTTTCATTTCCAAATATAATAACTAACATTTACTATCTACTATGTGCCAGCTACTTAACTAAGCACTCTGTATGAATTCTCATTTAATCCTTCTAACCATCCTATAAGTGGTTGTTCTACTACAATGATGAATAAAGATGAGGGTCAAGGAGATTAAGAAACCTGCCTGGTGTCACAAAGTTCATAAAAAGAAAATTGGGATTCAAATTCTAGGGCCTACTCCTTTAATGCCAGTACTTTATTATCTCCTGGATTTTGTACCTACTTCTAGAAACATCTAGCCATTCTATTAACACTAATTTATCTACATTGTCTCATATAGATATTAAGAAAATCTTGTTTAGTGGATGTAATAAAACAATAAAATTAAATTTAAAAAAAGAAAATATCTTGTTTACTATATTTTTTTACTAATTGCTTCCCTATTTAAGACAAGTAGAGTTGGAAATAAGTTTGTTTTGTTTTTTCCATAGGATAGCTACAGTAGTGTTTAGTTGTCTTTAACTTCATTTGAAACAATTTTGTTAGACTGTATTATGAGAACTATCATATCAGCATGCATTTTAAAAAAAATATATCAAAATTGGTGAATATTTATGCAGCCATTTTAATAATTGAAGATAGGAGAAAATACTCAACATTTTTGGTGTATTATGCTTATTTTAAGAAAGGTAATAATGCAGCTGAAATGCAAAAAAAGAATTTGCGTAGTGTATGGAGAAGATGCTGTAACTGATCAAACATGCCAAAAGTGGTTTGTGCAGTTTCCTGGTACTATAGACATTTTGGCCAAATAATTCTTTGCTGTGGAGCTGTGGAATGCATTGGAAGGTGTTTCACAGCACCTCTGGCCTCTGCCCACTAGTAGCTAATCATGGGAGATACCTGACATATTCAAAATGTCCACATCAATAAAAATATTGGTGAAAGTGAAAACTGTGGTTCTTTCTCTTATTTTATTTTTTTATTTTATTGTTGTTGTATTACATCCATCCCATTTTGCTCCCCTCTGTCCCCCTCCCCACCCACCCATTCCCGCCAAAGTTAATACCATCTGTTGTCCATGTCCATGGTTCATTTATACTATGTTCTTATCTAAACTGCTCTCCTTCATTGCCCTTTCCTCTCCCCTCACCCTAACTTCCTTCCCCCAGACCACTGAAGACCTAGTCACAGTATTCATATATTTGGTTCTGTTTTGCTTGTTGTTAGTTTTGTTCATTATTGTCCTGTAATGGGTGAGATCATAAGATATTTGTCCTTCAATGACTGGCTTATTTCACTAAGCATAATACTCTCCAGTTCCATCCATGTTGTTGCAAAGGGTACAAGTTCATTCTTTCTTTCTGCTGTATAGAATTCCATTGTGTAAAC
>PVIW01008427.1:20397-61441 GCA_004026585.1 Noctilio leporinus
AAGTTTTTTGATCCAATCATCCACTGATGGGCACTTAGGCTGTTTCCAGCACTTGGCTATTGTAAATAGTGCCGCTATGAACATAGGTGTACATAGGTTCTTATGAATTGGTGTTTCAGGATTCTTTGGGTATAGTCCAAGTAGTGGAATTGCTGGATCAAAAGGCAGTTCCATTTTTAGTTTTTTAAGGAAACCCCATGATGTTTTCCACAGTGGCTGCACCAGCCTACATTCCCACCAACAGTGCCCTTTGCCCCACATCCTCACCCTCACTTGTTGTTTGTTGATTTGTTGATGATTGCCATTCTGACAGGTGTGAGGTGGTATGTTATTGTGGTTTTAATTTGCATCTCTCTGATGACTAGTGATGTTGAGCATTCTTTCATATGCCTCTGGACCCTTTGTATATCTTCCTCAGTGAGTTGTCTGTTCAGGTCCTTTGCCCATTTTTTAATTGGGCTGTCTGTTTCCCTGGTATTGAGTCCCATTACTTCTTCATATATTTTGGAGATCAGACCCTTGTCTGAGGTATCATTGGCAATTATGTTTTCCCATACAGTTGGTTCCCTTTGAATTTTGCTGATATTTTCTTGAGCTGAACAGAAACTTTTCAATTTCATATAGTCCCACTTGTTGATTTGTTCTTTGATTTCCTTTGCCCTGGGTGAAGTATCAGTAAACATATTTCTGCGTAGGATATCCAAAGGTTTACTGCCTATATTTTTCTCCAGGGCCTTTATGGTGGCACTACTTATGTTTAAATCCTTTATCCATCTTGAGTTTATTCTGGTGTATGGTGTAAGTTGGTGGTCTAGTTTTATCTTTTTGCATGTTGCTGTCCAGTTCTCCCAACACCATTTGTTGAAGAGACTGTTTTTGCTCCATTTCATGTTCCTTCCCCCTTTGTCAAATATTAGTTGACCAGAGTCCTGGGTTAATTTATGGGCTCTCTATTCTGTTCCATTGATCTATATGTCTATTCTTATGCCAGTACCATGCTGTTTTGATGACAGTAGCCTTGTAGTATTGTGTGAGGTCCAGTATTATAATCCCTCCTACCTTGTTCTTTCTCAACATTTTGGTGGCTATTTGTGGGTGTTTTTGGCTCCATATTATTTTTTGTACTATTTTTTTTCTATTTCTGTGAAGTATGTCATTGGTATTTTAATTGGGATTGCATAGAATCTGTAGATTGCTTTGGGTAGTATGGACATTTTAATGATGTTAATTCTTCCCATCCATGACCATGGTATATGCTTCCATTTATTTGTATCTTCCTTGATTTCTTTCTATATTTTTCTGTATTTTTCTGAGTACAGGTATTTTACCTTCTTAGTTAAGTTTATTCCTAGGTACTTTATTTGTCTTGTTGCTATGGTAAATGGGATTTGATTTCTCACTTTTATTGCTGTTGTTTCATTATTGGTATACAAAAATGCTTTTGATTTGTGAATATTTACTTTATATATAACTATTTTGCTAAATTTGCTTATTAGGTTGAGTAAGTTTTTGTTGGAGCCTATTGGGTTTTGTATGTACACTATCATATCATCTGCAAATAATGACAGTTTGACGTCCTCCTTTCCAATTTGGATATCTTTGGTTCCTTTATCTTCTCTGATGGCTATAGCTAGAACTTCCAAGACAATGTTGAATAGAAGTGGAGAAAGTGGACAGCCTTGTCTAATTCCTGATCTTAGGGGGAAAGCTTTTAGATTTTGTCTGTTAAGTATGATGTTGGCTTCAGGTTTCTCATATAAGGCCTTTATGATGTTGAGGTATGCTCCCTCTATTCCCATTTTGCTGAGGGTTTTTATCATAAATGGTTGCTTTATTTATCAACTGCTTTTTCAGCATCTATTGATATGATCATATGGTTTTTGTCTTTCAATTTGTTGATCTGGTGTATTACATTTATTGATTTACAAATGTTGTACCATCCTTGTATCCCTGGGATGAAACCCACTTGATCATGGTGTATGATCTTTGTAACATACTGTTGAATCCAGTTCACCAATATTTTGCTGAGAATTTTAGCATCTATCTTCATCAGAGATATCGGCCTGTAACTTTCTTTATTAGTTATGTCTTGCCCTGGTTTTGGGATTAGAATAATACTGGCCTCAGAGAAAGAGTTTGGGAGTCTTCCCTCTTCCTGTATTTTTTGATATAAGTTGAGAAGATTAGGAGTTAGTTCTTCTTTAACTGTTTGGTAAAATTCACCTGTGTAGCCATCTGGTCCAAGGCTTTTGTACTTTGGGAGATTTTGGATTACTTCTTTAATTTCACTAGTTGTTATTGGCCTATTCAGGCTTTCTGCTTCTTCTGGGTTCAGTTTTGGTAGATTATACATTTCCAGAAATGTGTCCAATTTATTCAGGTTGTCATATTTCTTGTCATATAGTTGTTTGTAGTGGTTTCTTACAATCCTTTGTATTTCTGAAGTATCAGTTGTGATTTCTCCTCTGTCAGTTCTGATTCTGTTTATTTGGGTCCTCTCTCTCTTTTTCTTGATGAGTCTGGAAAAAGGCTTGTCAATTTTGTTTATTTTTTTCAAAGAACAAGCTCCTGAACCTGTTGAGTCTTCAAATTGTAGTTTGAATCTCTGAATTATTTAGTTCTGCTCTGATCTTGATGATTTCCTTCCTTGTACTTCCTCTGAGCTTTGTTTGTTGTAGCTCCTTTAGTTCTTGCAGATTCATGGTTAGGTTGTTTTTATAAAGTTCTTGTGACCTTTGTAGGAAGGCCTGTATTGCTATAAATTTCCCTCTGAGCACTGCCTTTACTGTATCCCATAGGGTTTGGGCTGTTGTGTGTTCATTGTCATTTGTTTCCAGGAACGTTTTGATTTCATCTTTGATCTCATCGTTAACCCATTCATTGCGTAACAGCATGTTATATTCAGTCTCCATGAGTTATAGAATTTTTGTTTTTTTCCCTTGAGATTGGTTTCTAGTTTCAAGCCATTGTGATCTGAGAAGATGCTTTGTATGATTTCAATTTTCCTGTGGAGGCTTGTCTTGTGACATACCATGTGGTCTACCTTAGAGAATGATCCATGTGCATTTGAAAAGAATGTGTATTTTGCTTCTTTGGGGTAAAAGACTCTGTATACATCAGTTAGGTCCATTTCCTCTAGAGTGTTGTTCAATGCCACAACATCTTTGTGGATATTTTTGTTTGGAAGATCTGTCCATTGTTGATAGTAGGATATTAAAATCCCCTACTATTAGTGTGTTGCTCTCTATATCTTTGTTAAAGTCCTCCAAGATTTTGCTTATATATTTTGAAGCTCCTATGTTGGGTGCATATATTTTTCCAGAGTTATTTCTTCTTGATGGATTGTTCCCTTAATTATTATATAATGTCCTTCTTTGTCCCTTTTTATGGCCTACATCAGAAAATCTATTTTGTCTGAAATAAGTATGGCTACTCCAGCTTTTGTTTCATGTCCATTTGCTTGATATATCTTTTTCCATCCCTTCACTCTTAATCTGTTTGGATCTTTTGTTCTGAGGTGGGTCTCTTGAAGACAGCATATATGTGGGTCATGTTGTCTTATCGATTCAGCTACCCTATGTCTTTTGATTGGTGTATTTAATCCATTTACTTTTAAGGTTTTTATTGATTGATACTTATTCATTGCCATTTTCTCTTTATCGGTATTCCTCATTGGCTTTCTCCGTTTCTTCATTTTATTTTTTTATTTATTTGTTTGTTTGTTTTTGTTTTTAAAGCATACCCTTTATCATTTCTTACAATGCTGGTTTGATAGAGATGTATTCTTTTAGTCTTTTTTTTTGTCCTTATTTCTCCTTCTATCTTGAATGAGAGCCTTGCTGGGTAGAGTATTCTTGGTTGCAGGCCTTTATTTACCATTACTTGAAATACTTTTTGCCATTCCCTTTTGGCTTGAATTGTTTCTGTTGAATAATCATTTGATAGCTTTATTGGAGTCTCTTTATATGTTATTTGTCGTTTCTCTCTTGATGTTTTTAGGGTTCTCTCTTTGTCTTTGAAATTAGCCACTTTAATAATAATGTGCCTTGATGTTGGTCTGTTTGGGTTGATCCTCATTGGGACCCTCTGTGCTTCCTGAACTTGATTAATGTTTTCACTTATCATGTTAGGGAAATTTTCTATCATGACTTTTTTGAACAGGCTTTCCATTCCTTGTTTCTCTTCTCCTTCTGGTATCCCTATGATACAGATATTGTTATGTTTCATGTTGTCCTGCAGCTCTCTTAAACCCCCCTCAATCTTGTTCAGCCTTTTTTTATTCTGTTGTATTGTCTTGGAGTATTTGTCTACATTATCCTCCAACTCGCTGATCTGGTCCTCTGCTTCCTCTAACCTACTGTTGATTCCTTCTACTGTATTCTTCAATTCAGAAATTATATTCTTCATTTCCTCCTGGCACTTATTGATAATTTCTGTATCCTTTTTCATGCTGTTGTAGCTCTCAGTAAGTTCCTTGTAACTTCCCTAGAGTTGTTTATAGTTTTCTTTGAGCTGGCTAAGCTCATTGAGCTTCTCTATCATCATTCTTTTGAATTTCTTATCTGATATTTCGTGTTTCTATTTCATTTGGTGGTCTTTTTGGGGATTCTTCCTTTCCTTTTGGTGATGGACTGATTCTTTTTTTCCCCATTTTGGGTGTCTTTTATTACTTGCTTTTTGTTTTTTCCTTGGATTAATCTGCTTTGCTTCCTTGCCTTAGCTGAGCATCTTTCTGTGTTAAGAGATTTGTGGAGTTCAATGTTGCAGTCTCCCAGATTTTCTCCACTTATTGTTTTTTGGTGTGGCCTTTATTTGTTTTCTCGTTTTATTCTGGATTAGTTGTATATGTTGCTCCTTTACTTCCAGTCAAGACGGTCCTTCTATCTTTTCTCACATAAATGAGGAGAGGGAAAATCAGAAAGCCTCAAGTATGGCTTTCAGTGTAAGCCTATGTATATAGTTGCCACATCTGCCTCCCTGTTCACCCTTAGTGATCCCTGATTGGTCCAGGTGGAGCCAGGACATGTGGACTTTTAGCGGGAAAAAAAGAAGAAAAAATAGATAATAATAGTAAGAAGAAAGGGTTTAGATGGCTGTTCACCCTTAATGATCCCTGATTGGTCCAGGTGGAGCCAGGACCTGTGGGCTTTACCAGGAAGAAAAGAAAAAATTATGTAAAAAAGAAAAAGGAAGAAAGAAAAGAATAAAGAAAGGGTTTAGGTGGGTGGAGAGGGGAGGAATACTTAGATTGAGGACTGAGAATGCATTGTAGTCAGAGAGTAGGGGGAGTGTCTTGGCTATTTAGGTGAATTGAGATAGGGGAGGGTTAAAAACATGTGAGGAGTAACTTTTGAAAAGGATATGTTAGGGATTAATAGTTCATGTAGCTCTCAGTATAACTCAGGTGCTTGAGATTAGCAGTCACCCATTTCCTGAGGCTGCCTCTTTTTCTTGGTCAGGTTTCTGCAGTCTATAGTCTGGCTGGTCTTGGAGTGGCAGGGCCTCTGATTGTCACAGTCAGGGCTGATTCTGAGTGTCAGCCCCCAGGTAGGCTGGGCCTTCAGTAGCCTCGCTGGGTTTTAGTGCTGCCAGTGTTCTGTGGCCTTCAGAGTGTCCCCTCCAACTCCTGGCAGAGGTTCCTGCCCGTGATGGGCACCTCACACCCCTGCAGAGCAGCCTGCATCCTTGCTGGTTCCTGTGATGACTGGCCCTGCCCCCTAACTCTAGGAGGAGGCAGCCCCCATCCGCCAACAGTGCCCGGGGTCTGCCAACACTGCCCAGCTCCCTGGGGCAAGAGCTAATTGTCCAAGCAGACCATCTCTCCAAGGAGTCCTTTACGCCACCTCTGTGATGCTTCCCTCCCTGCACGTCTGGCCTGTGTGGGTGCGCAGGGCTTGGCCTACCCCCTCGCAGGGGCTTCAAGCTGCTGTTTCCCCGGTGGCCCAGCAGCACGGTTTCCGGCCCTCTCACCACCCCAGCAGGTGCACTTCACTTTTCCCCAGCTCCTGCTCCCTACAGGACTCTTCTCCTCTGCCTCTGGCCCAGTGAGGAGCTTCCTCTCCCTGTTGCCAGACCAAGGCTCACCCATCGTCCCTCCCCTGCAGGAGTTCAATTCCTCATTCTCTCAGGCGTTTGCCCTTGCTACCCATACTTCACCATTCAGATTTCCAGTTGCCAGGGAGCCTGGAGCTGATTTAGGTTAAACACGCCCCTCTGGGTAGACCCGCCACTGCCCAGAGCCGAACTTGGCCCACAGGCTGGTTTGGAACTATCTCACCTGCTCTCCTGTAGGTCTCTGCTGCCTCTGGGCTGTGCCCCCCTGAGTCCAGATGCTGACTGCTCCATTTCTAGGGACCTGAAGGTGTCTTGTACTCCCTATCCTATCCTCCACTGCTCTGGTACTCGAGAACACCATCAGCGCTACTCTCTACTCTGTTGCCATCTTTGATCTCCCCAGGTTTTTTTTTTAAACCAAGGTAATTGAGGTATATTAGGTATAAGCCCCATTTCTACAAGTACACTAAAATTTAAAGAAGCTACGCTAGACAAAGAGAACTACTGCAGTTTATTTTTATGTATGTTAATATAGCTTTGAAGTGAAAAATAAATTTTAGAGATAAGCATATATAATACATAATGAAAACATTTTGAATATGCCCCTAATAATACAGTTTAAAGTATGTAAAGCAACATTGACAGAATAATTACAAGCAGAGATATTCAATTCTAAAATAATGGTGAAATATCTCAATATACTTATTTTAGTGATTAATAGATAAAGCAGACAAAAATTAGTAGTTATATAAAATAATTCCTTTGGGCACATCAGGGTTAACTTAGCAGGGGGATGAATTATTTATGTATTGATGTTACACATTAAAACTGTTGTTTTTTTTTTTTTAAGATTTTATTTATTATTTTTTTAGAGAGAGGGAAAGAGAGAGAGGCAGAGAAGGAAACGGGGAGAGAGATTTCAATGTATGGTTGCCTTTCACTTGCCTCTACTACAGACCTGGCTGAAGACCTGGCTGAAGGCCTGGTTATGTGCCCTGGCTGGGAATTGAACCAGTGACCTTTGGGTCCGCAGGCTGGCACCTTATCTGCTGTGTCACCAGCTAGGGCCCTAAAACTGTTTTCTAAGCATTGTATAGACATTGCCACACAAAATCCTTCTATAATTCACCTCTTTTATGAAAATATTTATAGTATCAATGAAAATCAATTTTTTTTCATCACAGAGTATCTTCATCTAACTATTCATGAACATGTAATTGATATATAGTATAATAAATGTTTGGTTTAAAATAGTAAATCATTATGAACTGATTATTTTAATAGCTCCATAACAGGGGTGTCGAAATCATTTTCACTGAGGGCCACCTCAGCCTCATAGTTGCCTTCAGAGGGCCCAATGTAATTTTAGGATTGTATAAATGTAACTACTCCTTAACAGTTAAGTGAAACAAGGTGCTGAGCCGAAGGTGCCAGGCCAGATAAAATAAGGTAGAGGGTCAGATTTGGTCCTCAGGCCTTGTTTTTGCCACCTGTGCTCAGTAATAGTTCTCCATTTATAACTAGTTTTAAAATGGATTAATCAAAATGCATTTCTATGATATATAAAAGATTCATTATAATTAAAAATAAATTCATTTAGCCCTGGCTGGTGACACAATGGATAAGGAGCCAGCCTGCAAACCCAAAGGTCCTTGATTCAATTCCCCATTCAGGGCACCTAACCAGGTTGCAAGCTAGGTCTCCAGCCAGGCCCATAGCTGGAGGCAGGTGAAAGGCCATACATTGATGTCTCTGTCCCTCTCTGCCTCTCTCCCTTCCCCTCTCTCTCTAAAAATAATAAATATAATATTTTAAAAATATATGTATTTATGTAAATATCTATTGAAAATGTCTTTCAATCTACTTTTATACTTTGAGATAAAATTTTATCTGGAAAAATCAGGGAGATTGTTCCTTTGGCAAATTGAGGAAGTCTGTTTGTTTTACTTTCTAATATAAGTGAATATATAATGTATCCTAAAGTTTCAAAATAATGATATCCAATATTCAGGAATAGAAAAATGTTAATGTCTTACATAAGTCATGTAATACTTGCATAATATATTCTGAGATTATTATTCATTTTAGTTTCCATGCTTATACTATATTCTGCATTAAAAGATTAAATCCAAATATAGTACATTGTAGATTTATTAAAAGCAACTTTGTTTAACAGCAAATTAGAATTGAAGTCTTCTTACCAGGGAAGTACTTAATGTATTTTCAAAGGCATTCAGCTGATATATCCAGAATTTGTCCCCAAAGTACCATACTGTAGTTCTTCAATGTTTTCTTTTAATTCTATGTAACCCCTCATTTTATTATTTTATTGACTCATTTTTATTGTAATTCTATTACACGTGTCACTATTTTCCCTCTTGACCTCCTCCACACACCCACAACAGCCTCTTCCACAGTCATTTCCCACACTGTTATCCATGTGCATGGGTAATTAAAAAATGTTCTTTGTCTAGTCCTCTCTGCTTTTGCCAACATTATCCCCCTCCCCTATCCTTTCTGGTCACTTTTATTTATTTATTCATATTTATTTATTTATTTATTTTTAAAGATTTTATTTCATTAGTTTTAGAAAGAGGGGAAGGGAGAGAGGCAGAGAGGGAGAGAGACATCAATGTATCGGTCCCATGTTTCCATACTTGTGGTTCTAGTTTGCTCATTAGATTCCTCTAATTGGTGAGGTCAAATGGTATTTGTCTTTCCTGACTTTTCCTGACTATCACTTAGCATAATAGTCTCCAGTTCCATCCATGTTGTTGCAAACGGTAATAATTCTTTCTTTCCATTATGTAGTGTTCCATTGTGTAAAAGACCCACCATTCTTTGATCTATTCATCCATTGATGGGCACTTAGGCTGTTTCTAGTAGTTGGCTATTGTAAATAGCACTACTATGAACTTAAGGGTACATAGGTTAATTTGAATTGGTGATTTGGCATTTTTAGGATACATTCCCAGCAGTGGAATTACTGGGTCAAGAGGCAATTTCATTTTAAGTTTTTAAAGGAAATTCCATACTGATTTCCACAGTGGCGGTACTAGCCTGCATTCCCACCAGCAGTGCACTAGAGTTCCCTTTTATCTGCATCCTCAAAAGCACTTGTTTGTTGATTTATTAATGATGGCCATTCTGACAGGTATAAGGTGATATCTTATTGTGGTTTTAATTTGCACCTCTCTGATAGCTAATGATGTTGAGCATCTATATATAGGCCATCTCTGTAGGCTTTTGCCCAATTTTTAATTGGATCATTTATCTTCCTGGTGTTGAGCCCTATGAATTCTTTATATATTTTGGAGATCAAACCCTTGTCTGATGTATCATTGGCAAATATGTTCTCTCATATGGTAGGCTCTCTTTTCATTTTGATGATGGTTTCTTTAGCTGTGCAGAAGCCTTTTAGTTTAATGTAGTCCCACTTATTTATTTATTTATTCTTTATTTTCTTTGGTCTAAGAGATATAGTGGCAAAAATATTGTTACATGAAATATTTGAAATTTTCCCTCCTATGTTTTCCCCTGGGACTGTTATGGTGTCATGATTTACATTTAAGTCTTTAGGCAATTTTAAGTTTATTCTGGTATATGGTGTAAGTTGGTAGTATAGTTTAATATTTTACATGGACCAGCCCAGTTGTCCCAACAATATTTATTGAAAAGACTATCTTTACTTCATTGTATGTTCATGCCTCTTTTGTCTTATATTAATTGCTCATTTTCTGGGCTATTCTGTTCCTTTGATCTGTGCATCTATTCTTATGCTGATACCAGACTCTTGAATACAGTGACCTTATTGTATTGTTTGATATCTGGTTTTTGATCCCTCTCACTTTGTTCTTTCTGATGATTGCAGAGGCTATTTTGGGTATTCTTTGGTTCTATATAAATTTTTGAAATATTTGTTCTAGATCTGTGATGTATGCCATTGGTATTTTAATAGGGATTGCATGACTTTAAGTGGCTTTGAGTAGTATGGATGTTTTAATGATGTTAATTCTTTCAATCCATGAACATAGTATATGTTTCTATTTATTTGTATCTTCCTTAATTTCTGTCTCCAGTGTTCTATAGTTTTCTTAGTATAGACAGGTCTTTTACTTCCTTAGTTAAATTTATTTCCAGGTACTTTATTTTTCCTTTTGCTATAGTAAACAGGATGCCTTTCTTAGTTTCTTATCTGATATTTCATTGTTGGTATACAAAAAATGATATCAATTTCTGAATATTGACCTTGTACCTTGCTATTTTACCAAATTCACTTATTAGGCTGAGTATTTTTTGGTGGAGACTGTAGGGTTTTCTATGTACACTATCACGTTGTCTGTAAATAATGACAGTTCTACTTCTTCCTTTCCAATTTGGATGCTTTTTACTTATTTTCCTTTTCTTATCTCTGTAGCTAGAACTTCCAGTAAAAGTGAACATGCTTGTCTTTTTCCCAATGTTAAGGGGAAAGTTTTTCACTTTTTTCCCATTGAGAGTAACATTGGCTGTTGGTTTCTTGTATATATGGCTTTTATTCTGGTGAGCATGTTACCTCTATTCTCACTTGGCTAAGTGTTTTTATTATAAATGGGTGCTGAATTTTATCAAATGCTTTTTCAGCATCTATTGATATGATAAATATGATCATGTGATTTTTGTCCCTTGTTTTGTTTATGTGGTGTATTACATCTGTCAGTTTGCTAATATAATATCATCCTTGCATCTCTGGGATTAATCCCACTTGAGCATGGTGCATGAATCTGGGTTGCCAGTATTTTGTTGAGGATTTTAGCACCTACGTTTATCAGAAATATTGGCTTGTAGTTTTCTTTCTTTGTTGTGTCTTTACCTGGTTTAGGAATTAGGATGATACTGGCCTTATAAAAACTATTTGAAAGTCTTCCCTCTTCTTGAATTTTTTGTAATAGTTTAAGAAGAATAAGAGTTAGTTCTGCCTTAGATGTTTTGTAAAATTTAACAAACTTTTACATTTTGTTAGCCAGTCCAGGTCTTCTGTGTGCCAGGAGATTTCTTTCTTTCTTTCTTTCTTTTAATCCTATTTTGATTTTACTAGTTGTTATCAATCTATTCAGGGTTTTCGTTTCTTCTTAATTCAATTTTGGGAGGTTAAATGTTTCTAGAAATTTTTCCATTTTGCCCAGGTTGTCCAATTTCTTGGCATATACTTGTTGATAGTAATTTCTTATAAATTTTCATTTTTATGTAATATCAGTTATAACTTCTCTTTTATTTCTGATTTTATTTATTTGGGTCATCTTTTTTTCTTGATGAGTCTAGTTAAGGGTTTGTCAATTTTGTTTGTTTTTCAAAGAACTAGTTTCTGGTTCTTTGAATTGTTCTTTTAGTCTCTAAGTCATTTAAATCTCCCTTGATCTTGATTATTTCCTTTACTTTACTTGCTCTGGGAATTGCTTGTTGTTGTTCTAGTTCTTTTAAATGTAGAGTTATGTTGTTTATTTGAGATTGTTTTATATTCTTTAAGAAGGCCTATATTCGAATAAATTCCCCTCTTTGTTGTGCCCTCATTTAAATTTGTTTACAGGTACTATTTTATTTCTTTCTTGATCTTATTGTTGACCCACTCATTATTTAATAATATGTTATGAAGATTTGATCCCACAGTTTAACAGCATTGATGCTTCCAAATATTAAATTTCAAAGAAACTTCTACTCAATTCATATAAAACATTCTATTACTTCCTGGTCTTAAAGGCTTAGAATTATTTGGTTTGAATTAAAATCTGAAAAAAGTCAGAATAACACCTGGAATATTTTGATACTTACAAAGAAATAAACTTTATTTTTATTATTTTTTTAAAGATTTTATTTATTATTTCCACAGAGAGAGGAAGGGAGAGAGGCAGAATGGGAGAGAAACATCAATGTATTGTTGCCTTTCATCTGCCTCCAGCCATGGACCTGGCTGGAGACCTGGCTTGCAACCTGGTTATGTGGCCTGGCTGGGGAATTAAACCAGTGACTTTTGGGTTTGCAGGCCAGTGCCTTATCCACTGTGCTACCAGCGAGAGCAAAAGGAAATACATTTGAAGAGCAAGCTCCTGAAATCTAAATTATTTTAATTGTGTCAAAAACCAAAATTAAGTAGTAGCCCAGACTATTCAAAGTAAAAGAAAGAACATTTCATTTTTATTAAAAGGAATTTTTTAATTAATATTCAGCTTTCTTGGAAACACAGTAGAATGTTTGTTCACTTTGTAAGAGGCTCAAAAGTATAAAGTAATCTTTACACAAGTTTATGTTTACTGAATTAATATTATATCTTAAAGTATATTTCATTATTTATTTGAAGCATCATATATGCACATAGTACATATTTTCAAAAATGTCATCAATTCATTTACATAAAATCCAAATTATTAGGGAACATTGTTTAATTTAATTTGAACATTGTCTATAATGCAAAATGAATAAACAAATCACATATCATATTGAAGAACAATGCTAGGAGTCAGATGTAACTATTAATCTCAAAGTAAGAAGTCATTAATGAGCATTAATACTCAACATTATTATAGGAGTCATAAGGAGCACAACAGAAAGATGAGATTCTTGTATTCAAGAATGATATAATCTAGCTAAGAAGAAAAAGAATAATGAGAGACAAAGATATGTATCATTATAGTTGGATTTAGTAGTTAGATGCTAGTTCTGAGCCTTAGCTGTGGGACACATTTTAGCTCTCAATTATATCTACTACTGTGCTCCTCTAGGTAACTGGGTTGGGTCATTCCACAGTGAAAGGGCTTATACTCACTCACCAAGAAGGATTGCACATTGTATCTTTCATATCCTAGGACTGGAAACTCTTGTCAGTTTACAACTTGATTTTCCTCAGATAAAACAGCATTAGGTGCATTAGATGACAACACTGTTTTTATCTCATATCAAATTCAGGATCAGTTATATTAAGTACAGAAGACAACAATTAAGTATAATTAATATTAGTAGGAAAAAACATTAGTAGGAAAAAACATAAGAGTTGTCTTTGTGTAAGAGTAGCCTGAAGCTGTAAAACACAATGAAGAAAACTTTTTCGGGGGAAAACTGTTAGAGAAGTATAAAAAATAAAAGTATTATCTTTCTCCATTATTATTGTTACTTTTTTAGGTAATAACTATTTCAAGAAGTTAACAAAAGCTGAGATTATGAGACAAACACAACTGTCTATATCCTTCCCATTTGGTTCCCACCCACTGATTTAGAATTAGTGAAGGTTTCTCCCAGTTTCTGAAGTTATAATTACTTTGCCTCATTGGTATTTTATTGAAAGGAAGTGAGAAACAGTGTCAAAAATAGTCAAATTCAGTTTAAATCATGTGATATAATAAATCACCCCAATGATAATTTTAAAAGACTTAGATCCTTAAAAAAATGTATACATAAATAAAGAGGTGGAATGGGGATAAATTGATTTGAGAACTAATGTTTATTACTATAACTTCTTCACTATTATGACATTGTGTCACTGGGTTAAGACTAAATGTAAATGTGGAAAACAAATTTCAACCTTGAAAGGACTTCAATTTATTATGTGCAAAATTGTATAGTTTATTTTTTAATTCATATGCTGAAAATTATATAATGGCTTTTGAATCATTAAAATGTTCCATGAATACCTACTGTTATTAAAATACACTATGAATACTTGTTAAAATGTTCTATGAAGATCTACTATGCAATTGACTCATTTATTTATAATCATGTATTGCTTAACTATTATAGAGCAAGAATTATCTTTGTTATTGATGGTACAACATTAAACAAGAGAGACTATTATTACTTTTGTCAAATTATGATCTACACAGACTCTATACAAATAATTACACATAATTGTTTGTTTGCACTTGTAAGACCAAGAACATACATATTCTATCTCCAGAAAACACATTATTTAATTTGATTCATAAAATATACCTTTATAAATATTAACCAACCATGTAAGTGAGCACTGTAAGTACAATAGACTCAGTGAGGCCTGTCTAAACCTTCCCTTCCCAAGTAAGAACTTGTTTCCCTAGCCATCAGTCAAGCCTCCCTTTGTCAGGGTTTTCACAGTTTAGGGGAGCTGTTGAAAGCTACATTGTGCAAGGACATGTGATGCCCTCTTTAAGATGACCCAAATCAAATAACTGATCAAGACAGGGGTAAAAGAGCCCCACCCACTGGAACTGAGAGACAGCTTTGCTGGGTGACATACCCTTCATCACTCCATGTGCAGTTGGCCAAAGCTTTATTGGCTGTTCATTGTAGCGTTACTCCTCTCTTTAACCAACCAATCATTTATCTCTCTACCCCTCTCTTACATTTCCTATACCATCCTAAAGACTTTGTACAACAACTCCACCTCAATGTCAGGTCTGCTTTTGAAGAAATGAACATGTAAAATTTGGTATTGGAAGTTGTGGGGAGCAGTATCCCTATTCCACAGTGCCAAACTGGCCTCGAGGACCTCCAAGCTGGCGGTAAGTAGAGCACAGAAGCTGCTTGCGCAAAATGCCGATCCAATATTTAAAACTCACTAGTAGCGAATTGAGGCGATTTACTCATAGAAAGCAGAATTGTGATTTATCAGGTGGTCAAGGAGTTTGGATAGAAATAGGAAGTCTAAAGATAATGGGACTAGATAGCTATTAGTAAGTGCCAAATGCCATTATTTAACATGCAACTACATTTTATCATACTGCTTTATCACATATATCTGTTCATCTTTTTACCCATCTATCATCAGTATGCTTTCACCAAAACATTTCAGGTGCGTATCATTGTCTGTAACATCATCATTTTATTAAAGTTTTAGGTAAAATTTACATAAAGTGAAATACACAAATCTTCAGTCTTTACTTGCCATTTTGAGAAATGCATCCATAAAGCCAAAACCGCTATCAAAACATAAAGGAAAAGTCCCTCCATTTCCCTTCCAAGTTACTGTAAGAAGAAACCACTGCCTTAATGGTTTTTGACCACGGACTTTATTTTTTGGTCCTAAAATTTCATATAAATAAAATCTTACAATGTACATTCTTTTGTGTAAGAGTTTATATTTTTATACATTTTGCCCCTTAATATAGTATTTTTGAGTTTCAAAAGTATTACATGATTTTTAGTAAATAACTATTGTGTTGTAGACTACTATTCTATTGTTCCAAGTGTGTTAATGATTTTCCTATTGAAAAACATGGGGGTTGTTTCCAGTTATTCGCTTTATGAATAAATTTGCTAAAAGCATTCACATACACACTTTTTTTATGACAATGTTTTTTTTATTTCTCTTGGATAAATATCACCAAGTGGAACTTTTTATAAAACTAAGTATAGAACTGGTTTATACTTAGTCTTAAAAAAAAAAGAGCCAGGCATTTTTTGAACTAATTGTATCATTTTATTCTTATAATATTTAAGAGTTTCTTTTTTATGTGCTGACTCTAATTGGTAGTTCTTAATGTATTTAATTTTAGACATTCTTGTTATATAGTATTCTCTTACAGTATTTTAATTTAAATATTCATAACTAATATTGTTCATGGTACAGTATATCTTCTTTTGTGAAGTAATTATTCAAACATTTACTCTGTTTTATTGGGTTGTTTGTCTTTTTACTATTGCACTATAAGAATTATTTAAAAGCTCTGGCTGGTGGCACAGTGGATAGGCACCAGCCTGAGCATCCAAAGGTTGCTGGTTCAATTCCCAGCCAGGACACAGAAGCAGGTTACAAGCCAGGTCTCCAGCCAGGTCCATAGCTGGAGGCAGGTGAAAGGCAACCATATATTGATGTCTCTCTCCCTTTCTGCCTCTCTCCCTATCTCTCTCTCTAAAAATAGTAATAAATAAAATCTTTAAAAGAATTATTTGAACATATTTTGTTGAGTTATTCTATTAATTGCCAAGAATGAATTGTTAAAAATTGCTAACTTTGATTATGGAATTTTTTTTATGTTAAATAAATTTTTCTCTATGTTTGTTATACTATCAACTTTTGTTACATTCATTTAATACAAGGTGCTTAAAGATTTATGAACATTATGTCTTCCTGGTGAATTGACCTTTATATCATTTTGAAATATTCTCTTTACTGCTGGCAATACTCTAATTTTCCTCATACACTTATCATACTTAGCATAAGTATAGCTATGTTTGGATTTAGTGCCATTATTATAATAACCTTATTTCTGTTTTTCCTTTGTTTTTGTTTTTGTTTTCAGCCTTATTCCAAATTTTCTTCCTTTCTTTCTGTTGTTTGTAATACTTTTTTGAGGAGGGGAATTACCCTTCTTTATATTTTTATTGTTCTAGAGTACATTATACATCTTTAATTTTTCACATTCTATTTAGAGTTTATATTGTATGGCTTCACTATTTTTTAAAATCTATATTATTCTCCTTCTTTATGGTCTGAAGAGAAATAACATTGACAGGGATGGAGAAGCAATTTCCAATTGTGTGTGTGTGTGGGCGGCGGGGGTTGAAAATGCCTTTCTGTTAAACTCTTCTGAAATTCCCTCTCAAAACATTTTAACTTATTGGACTGAAGTGAATAGTTCTCAGACATTTCTGTAGAACCACCTCTGGGCTATATTAAACCATTGGAGACCTACTAATGTAGAGATTGGATTTAGTAATCTATGAGAACACCTTTCAATTCTGAAATTATTTTACATTATCATTTGTATACATAGTGTCTTACATGGTGATATTCAACTTTTAGGAACAGAAGTGCAAGTATTTGGAGGTCATGGTTGAGTGGTCATGCAATTCTGCTCTGTCCCTTCAAAATTGTTGTACTTGTCAGTGCCTAGGATGGTCAGGTCCCATACATATGCATACCATTCTTAAGAGATGTGGCTCTCCATTTATTAATTTTCAGTGAAGCATTGCCACAGAAAATCCTAAAGAATCAATTTAGAAAGCCAGCTAGAAACTGTAAAGCTTGACATTTAGGTGATTAAAATCATTTTCTTTACCCTGGCTGGTGGCACAGTGGATAAGGCACCGGCCTATGAAACCAAAGTTCACTGGTTTGATTCCCCAGCCAGGGCACATAACCAGGTTGCAAGCCAGGTCTCCAGCCAGGTTCATAGCTGGAGGCAGGTGAAAGGCAACCATACATTGAACTCTCTCCCTCTCTGCCTTTCTCCCTTCCCCTCTCTCTCTAAAAAGTAATAAATAAAATCTTTAAAAATTTTTTAAAAATAAAAATAAAAACATTTTTTCCTATAGCAGAGATTAACAAAGAGTCAAATTATAATCTAAAAGTTTACTACTCTAGTGAGTATATATTAAAGAGATGTAAACATTCTAACAAAAAGTCCTTTGGCTAAGATTGCTTGTGATTCTGTTTCCTGATAGAGTGAAAATCTTTTCAAGGGAATAGAATGGTTGAAATGTAATTCAGGCTCCCATTTGGTCACTAAATGCCCATTAATTGATTTCTGCCTTTAATCTTCAAGATTATCTCACCTTTAGATGACAAGTTCATTTTATTTTCTGTATCTTTTATATGTTTTGCATTAACTTCCTAGGGCTTCTGTAACAAACGACAACAAACTGGATGACTTAAAACAACATAAATTTATTCTCTCACAGTCATAAAGGTTCATAGTCCAAAATGAAGGTGGCAGGATTGTGTTTTCTCCTGGAAGGTTCCACAGTGCACTCCTTGCTTCCTCTTCCTAGGTTGTGGTAATTGCTGGCAACACTTGCCTTCATGGGGTATTTACTGGGTATGTCTCTGTGTCTTCAAATGGTACTCTCCTCTCTCTTTCTTTGTCTCTGTGTCCAAATTTCCCTCTTTGTATAGAGATGCCAGTCATATTGGATTTAGGGTCCAACCTAATTCAGTGTGACCTCATCTCAACTTGATTACACCTGCAGATTCCAAGTGGATAAGAATTTTGGGGTGACCCAATTCCAGCCCAGTGTACTTTATATTCAACCCTACACCTTGGTCACAGGATTCATTGATACTGCATAGCAGTGGCCAAGACTTTAGCTTTAGTACTGGTCTTTAACTGATCTCTGAAAGATAAAAAAAAAAAACCCTAGGCATTCATGATTTAACACATGCAATTTCAGCCTTGTGGTGGTGTAGGTGAAGTATGAATTTTAATTGCATTCTCCTTAGCCTGAGCTAAGTTCCATCATCATAACAAGAACTAGTAAGCTGCCCTGAATTCACATATGAACATGGCTTTGTTGTTCTTCATTCATCATCTTAAATACATAATTGTCATTAAATGTCTAAAGCAGTTATATAATATGTCCCCATTATTCTTTATTTAATCTTATAAAATGAATAATATTCCTTTATAGCATTCATGGCATGAAAAATTAATGAAGGTCTGAAAAGTAGCCGTTGAAAAGGTCAGACATCCATGGCCTAATCTATGTTTACTTTACATTAAGAAAATAGACATTTTGGTGGGCTACAAATTACTCTGCAAGAAATATATCCCACCTTGAGACACCTGAAGAAATAGAGTGTTATCATCTCTGTTCTCCTCACTTATCTCTTGCTCAGTCTTACCAGATTCTAAATGAAAGCAATCCAGGGCAGGAGAGTGTGTAGGTAGTGTACTTTGAATTAATTATTGATAGAAGATTTGGGCTTAAATCAGTGTTGGTAGATTGCTCACTGGGCTGTCTTGTGTAAGTTTACTACCTTCTTGAAGGCTCAATTTCTTCAGTTCTATACCAACACCCTCTCATAAGTTTATATTAAAAATAAAAATGATATATTCTATTCATATCTTCTAAAACCCTAAAGAAGAGTTAGCTACATTTTAATAGTTTATTTTTATTATATTATCCAGCACCATTTAACCTTCTTATACCCTCTTCCGCTATCACCTTCCCGGCCCTCTCACAATTACTACACTGTTGTCCATGACTATGAGTTCTTTCTTTACTTGATCCCTCCATCCTACAACTCCCTCTCTCTGAGCTGTCAGCCTTCTATCCATGAGCCTGTCTCTATTTTGGCTATCAGTTCAGTTTGTTCATTATATTCCACATATAAGTGAATCAAAAGTTAGCTACTTTAAAAATATTCCTCTTATTTTAGAAATCTACTGTACTTATGGTACATAAAAACCAAAAGGTCCATGAGTAAAGATTGCAGAAAAAGTGATTCTACTTATACTAAATTATGTTATGATACTAGCAAAAATTTCAGCATAGTCAAAAACAGCAGATGGCAATAGCAGCCCTAGTGGATCCACAAAGAATTAAGCATTTCTTTGACAACACAGAAGTAGCTTATACTAGATGACAGTGGTAGTAACGGCAGGGATGATGATGAGAGCATCTAAGAAAAAAAAAAAAAAAAAAGTGTTCCATTTATTTGAACAGAACCACATCTTCAAATAAAATCTGGGGGATTGAGACACAGCAAATGATCCTGGAGCTTATTGTGAGGATACTTCATGTCATTAGTTTGTTTGGCTAAGCTTCTCCAAAGGGTTGTTGCTTCAACATCCATTTTGTTCTGCCAAGCAGCCTGCAGTGATCTTAAGCTGACATTAGTCCCCTTGTGCAACTGCATGACCTAAAAGCTCACAGAGTCACAAGCAAATGCGAATCCCCAATAGAGCTCTCTTTGTGCATCCCATAAAATACCCATATTTCCTTCCAAAATCCCACTCTCTTTGGTTTAGATTTACCAATCATGCCTAAGCCCAGAACCCCCAAAGAGTTCCATCCACGCACCCTAATAAAAGCATGGCCCTGGGTTCTGCCTCCATGTCTGCCTGCACTTTGCCTTTACCTCCCCGTGTGGCCCTGTAAGCATGTGTGCACTTTTTCCAGAACCTGTGAGTCATAAACTTACCTATTTTTTTGGTCCAATCTTGAACTATTGAACTGTGGCTCACCTTGCAGCACCTTGTGCACCACCAAACCAGTAATAATATAATACAATAATAACACCTTAACAAATCTGTGTTACTAGCTATATTTAGGTCCACTAAGAAAGGATAGGGAGAACAGAAACTGGAAGCAGAAAATCATCAGCATCAAAATAGCTTGACAAATGTCAGTCATGGGTTTATAGATGATAATTTGGCAATTTTGCAAGTGTTTTCTCTAGATGATGTATGAATTATTTGGTGTTAATCTAAATCTCAAAGCCTTTTTACATGGAGTATTCCCATTTTAAAGATAAGATAGCAGAGGGACAGGCTATCCTGATTTAACTGAAATGGTTGCTTCAATACTCAAGACAGCAACTGCTTTTCTTCTAGTTTCTCTTGGGCATTATATGTAATATTATAATATTAACTGTCAAGAAGGTTGAAATGACAAAGAGCTTGATAACTGCAAGCAAACAGCTACAGATGAAAATAACAGGGGAAAAGACAAAGATTCTTCAGAGATGACACCATATATGAAAACTAGTCTCAGGGCTTCACAAAGTGCAGTTTTGATTTTTAATGCCTTTGCCATAAAACTGTAACTTCCCCTAAGAAACTATTCTCATCTTATTGATATTAGAGCAATAGAATACTTTGCTTAAAAGTATTCAACTGGGTCCTATACTCCCTCTGCATCTTGAAAGGAATAAAACATACTTCCTTTGTTGAATAGAAATAAAAATATGGAATACAATTCAGACCACAAAGTATTGTCTTAAAGTGTTTGAAGCATCTTTTTGTTTTGTTATTGTTGTTTTCTTGAATCAGCCAATAAAAACATTTTTCCATAGCTACAATTTGTAATGTAGGTTGTAAAGATTTTTGAAATTATATTCAAAGGGGCTACTATGCCATTCAAAATAAAATGAGCCCATCTGCAAGGTTTCAGGTAAGGAAAGTGCTCAATAGTCATATAGTTAGGTCTCCATGGTTTGGTAAGCCTTTGTCTTCACTCTGTGACCTTTAGTAGTTCTTTTCAGTTACTTCTCCTGCCCCCTTCCTGCTTAGGAAGGGCAGGATGGCTAGAGGAGGCTGGAAATTATACTGGTTGGGCTGAATAAATATACCGCAAGGCATTTAAATAGAAAAATAGGTCCTTCTTGAAATGTAGGTACTCCAAGCCACAATTGGAATTGTAACTTCTCTCTCTAGGACTTCCCCCTCTCCTACATCTTTCCATCCTGAATGCCTGCTTGTAGACTTGGATTTACTTAACCAGCCCTGAAATAAATACACACAAATATATATATATATACACACATATATACATATATCTTCTCCTGGCTATACTCACTGGTTAAACCCTAACATAATATATATTCATTTTCTTCAGGCTTCTTTGCAAATATTTTATATGTGCATACTAGGAAGAATTAGCCATTAAAGTATCAGAACCATAATGTAAATAAACAGAGGTAGTGGAGAGCCTTGTCTGACAAGAACACCAGCGACACCAAGCTTCAGCAGTTCCAGCTGCCAAATCAAGCACCAAGGTCCTTTGATTGATGGTCTATTCTGCAGTGTCCAGGTTTAACAATTATAACAGAAATCCTTAGTGGACTTTCTCTGTGGTATGACTAACTGTATAGTTATCTTTGCTATCCCATTGTCCAGTATTCCCAAGGCATCTGTGAATTGCATGGTGGACTTTCAACATATTTATTTTCTGGTTGAATAAGCCACCAGTTTCTGCTGCTTTTAACTAAGAATTTGATTGCTACACTTGCCACCTAGACTCAACTCCCCAACATCAGAAATTTTATTCACCTTCTGGTTTGTTCCTTTCTAGCATTACATAAGAAATGTTTTTACGTGTATTCATTCTTGCAATCATTATCATATTCCCAACTAATATGGTTTAATTGTTTGCTGATCTTTTGATTTGTTATTATTTGCTTTGTTTTGTTCATTTCCCCTCTACTTTTTAATTAGAGTAGTTAAATGTAAAGTCAGAATAAATGGATTGGGATACAGGTTCTAAATTTTACTAATTTTGTGACTTTAATCATAACTCTACACTCTATATGGCTAAGCTTTTTCATGTTAAAAAGTGGCATGATTTTGTAGTATCTAATACAAAGAGATACCAGTTATTAAACTTTAATGAGATAATAGAAATAAACTACTTATTGCTATTTTTGTTGTTTCTACAATCATTTATTGAGCATCTGCTGGATTTAGGATTTTTATACTTTTATACCAAAATATTTATACCAAAATATTTATAAGGGAATTTTATCATGTAATCACTTAACTACAATGTTGAATATTCTATGATGCACATATCCATGAAGTAAATTTATTTATATAATATTTTTACATCTTAAAAAGAAACATATTTTAGTGTGAAATCTGTGAATAAGAGACCACTTCCTTCCTTAGAGTGATTTTTTTTCCTATCTGAAAGCAATATATGGAGATATTCATTGAATGATTTAATGGTATCCTTATGTAGGTTTGTCTTCACCACTGTTTTGTAATAGTGGTTCACAGGTTTGAGTATTGCCTTTATCCATGAAGCATGCTGATGGGAAGCAATAAAACAATTCATGAAAGTAAACAACATTTGCAGAAATACTAAATTTAAATATGGCTACTGCTTAAAAAATGTAATGCAGAAGGATAAAAGACATGAAATTATGTAAATAGGCTGGAAAAATATTCCAACTAAACTTGGCTACAAGTTTTCTGAAGACTTGCCAAACTCCAAATAAAAGCTTCATTGAGAAGAATGTTTAGACATCTGGATACCTTCTCTTTAAATTCCAGGAAAATATTCTGCATTTGGTTTGAAATGTGGCTACCTAAGTTGCTATTTCCACTATAGTCAAAACAGTTATTCTTTGTAATTTCCTGTTTGTCATATTACTCCTTTTCAACCTGATGATGATCATAGATATTTAATATTTTTAAACTGTTTTACCTGCCTAATTTTCTAGTGGCATTGGCAAGCTAAATTTTCCTTTGACCTATTCAGGCTTACAATCTTTAGACTTCACTTTGTACCAGAACTATGCAATTTATTAAAATTCAATTGAACACTACAAAAAATATTAACAAAGGTCAGCAGTTTACTGGGTTTAATGTTGGAAATTATTTTTCCAGTCATGCTCATACTGCAAGAAATTCTTTGAATACTGAATCCATCTTGGGTAGTTTCAATCTATTATAAAACCCGGAAGTAAAACTTGTATACAATTATGTGATTTTCTTCTTTAGAATTCTGTATGTTAAACTCTTTAAAACTAAGTACATGGAGCCCTGGCTGGTAGCACAGTGGATAAGGTGCCTGCCTGCGAACCCAAAGGTCGCAGGTTCGATTCCCCAGCCAGGGCACATAACAAGGTTGCAAACCAGGTCTCCAGTCAGGTCTGTGGCTGGAGGCGGGTGAAAAGCAACCATACATTGATGTCTCTCTTCCTCTCTGCCTCTCTCCCTTCCCCTCTTTCTAAAAATAATGAAATAAAATTAAAAAAAAAACAAAAAACTAAGTACATGTAGTTTAGTTCCATTACATAAACCACATTTGTGTCATTGTTTCACTAAAAATCTCCCAGTATGAGCCTTAGCTCAGTCACATTTACTTAAACACATATTAATAAAATAAAGACAGTTAAGGTGCTATTCAGCCAAGGCTTTACAGAGTTAATCCAACTTCTGAATAAAGAAACTGAAATTCACACAAGTTAAACATATGTTCAGTGGAAAATAATGTGTCCTCACAATAAATTTATCAAATTTAATGTTGTTTCTCACTTGCTTCTAAAGGGGAATCAACATGGGTACAAAGAAAACATGGTAGATGTACATAGAAGCTCTCTCTGAAAATAAAAAAAAATATTTTAGCTCACCTTAAAAATTGTTCAAATCTTGGACTTGCAAATGATCTAGGTCTGGTGGCACATAAAGAGTGTGTTTATCCCTCATTATGTCTTATAGTGTTTCCTAAGTGTAATCCCTGTGGAAAGTGTTAAGCCCCATTCATCACTTTTTGTTATATCATATCATTGCATATCATTACCAAGAACTGAACTGTTTTCTTTTTTTTGTTTATGGGTTTATAGAAACCATAGCTCTTTGAAATGCTTATTACTAATACAACAGAGAACCAGTTACAATTAAAAAGAAATATATATATGTTTATAATGTGATATAAACATAAATGTATCTAGACCAATTCTGTGATACTCATGCCATAGATATGTATTCCTTACTTCTTACAGAATGTCTCATTTAATTTTATTTAAATAAATTTATTATTTATATATAGTAAAAAATAACTAGAAATAATTTTTTAGAATGATGAAGGATTTATTGGAGAACATATCTATGGATATCCAAATATTCTAATATTTTGACAAATTATTCAGGATATTAGTACACCTAAGTAATGACCAGATCTTCCATCCTATTATAAAAACTTACATTGATAACTGTGATTTAAGGTTTTATATAAAATTAACTTCTTTGCTTTTCATTATAATATATGGTATTGTGGTTACATATTTTATTTACATTTATTTATTTATTATGTTTTTAATTTTTTATTGCTATTCCATTAGAGTTGTACTGATTTTCCCCCTCTATCCTCCTCCACCCAGTCACCCACCCACTCTCACAGTCAGTCCCCATACCATTGTCAATGTCCATGGGTCTTTGAGTAGTCCTTTCCACTTCTTTCCACCATTATCCCCCCTTCCTATCTCTCTCTGGCCACCTTTAATCTATTCCATGTTTTCATACACATGGTTCTATTTTGTGTGTGATTAGGTTCATTAGATTCCTCTAATAGGTGAGATGGAATGATATTTGTCTTTCCCTGACTGGCTTATTTCAATTAGAATGTAGTCTCCAGTTTCATCCATGCTGTTGCAAAAGATAAGAGTTCCCTTTTTCCACTACATAGTATTCTATTATGTAAATATGCCACAGCTTTTTGATCCACTTATCTGCTGATGAGCACTTAGGCTGTTTCCAGCACTTGGCTATTGTAAATAATGCCACTATGAACATAAGGGTGCATAAGTTCTTTAAATTGGTGTTTTGAGCTTCTTAGGTTACATTCTTAGGAGTGGAATCACTGAGTCAAAAGACAGTGCCATCTTTTAATTTTCTGAATAAATTCCTTACTATTTTCCACAGTGGCTGCACAAATCTGCATTCCCACCAAGAGTTCACTAGGGTCCCCTTTTCTCCACATGTTTATCAGCACTTGTTTGCAGATGTATTGATGATGGCCATTATGATAGGTGTGAGGTGAGAGTTCATTGTGGTTTTAATTTGCATCTCTATGACAGCTAGTAACGTTGAGCACCTAAGGGCCATTTCTGTGTCCTTGGAGAAGTGTCTATTCAGATTTTTGCCCATTTTTAACTGAATCATTTGTCTTCTGTTGTTGATTATTATAAGTTTTTAATATATTTTGGAGATCAGTTCCTAGTCTGATATATCATTGACCATTGACAAATAATGTTCTCGCATATGGTGGGCTTCCTTTTCATTTTGACGATGGTTTCGTTGGCCATGAAGAAGCTTGTAATTTAATGTAGTCCCATTTGTTAATTTTTTCCCTTTGTCGTCCTTGGTCTAGGAGATATATAGACAAAAATATTGTTACATGGAATATTTGAAATTTTCCTGCCTATGTTTTCCTCTAGGACTTTCATGGTGTCACAACTTATATTTAAGTCTTTGATTGATTTTGCATTTATTCTGATATATGGCATAAGTTGGTGGTCTAGTTTTATTTATTTATTATTTTGTATGTACGAGCCTAGTTCTTCCAACAATATTTATTGAAGAGGCCATTGTTACTTCATTGTATGATCATGCCTATTTGTCATATTTAAAAAAAAAAATTATTTTATTGTTGTTGCATTACATCCATTCCCTTTTTCCTCCCCTCTGTTATTTGTCATATATTAATTGACTGTAGAGATTTGGATTTATATCTGGTATTCTGATCCCTCCTACATTGTTCTTCTTTCTCAAGATTGCTGAGACTATTTGAGGTCTTTTTTGTTCTAAATCTGTGAAAAATGGCATTGGTATTTTAATAGGAATGGCATTGAATCTATAGATGTCTTTTGGTAGTATGGGCATTTTAGTAATGTAAATTCTTCTAATCTATGAATGTGGTATATGTTTCCACTTATTTGCATCTTCCTCAATTTCCTTCTTCAGTGTTCTATAGTTTTTTGGAGTACAGGTCTTTACCTCCTTGGTTAAATTTATTCTTAGGTACTTTATTGTTATTGTTGCTATAGTTAATTAAAATGTTATCTTAGTTTCCCTTTCTGACATTTTATTGTAGGCATACAAAAATGTGATCAATTTATGAATATTAACTTTGTATCTTGCTATTTTGCCAAATTTACTTACTAGGATGGGTGGATTTTTCGGTGGAGACTATAGAATTTTCTATGTGTATTATCATATCTCTGAATAATGACATTTTACTTCTTCCTTTCCAATTTGGATGCCTTTTATTGATTTTTCTTTTCTGTCCACTATGGCTAGAACTTCCAGTACTATCTTGAATAAGAGTGATAAAAGCAGATATCTTTGTCTTGTTCCTGACATTAAGGGGAAAGCTTTTAGTTTTTTCCTGTCGAATACAATGTTGGCTATAGGTTTCTGAATACTAACTTTGTATCTCACTATTTTGCCAAATTCCCTTAGAATGAATGAATGCTAGAAATCAAATAATGATGTTTGTTATATAGTATTATATATAATACTGTATATGAAGGCTTTCAAGGACCATCTCATTAGAGCATTTATTATGATCATAATCTGTAAAAATAAAATTTACATAGGCCATCATTGAACATAAGACCTTCTCTCAAGATTTAGAGACTTTTTAACTAATAATTTTCCCATTATTTTGCACTCCAGAAGTTAATAAGAAGTATTAATATCTATCTAAACACATATCATTTTGTACAAAAAATGAAATGAAGAGATCAGATTCTGTATAATGTTTAGAATTTTATTAAAATCTAATAATTCTGATGTCAGCAGAATGATCACTGTGGCCAACTTGTAATATACGTTACTTTCTTATAATTAGTCAGGCATATAATTGCATCCCTTTTATCTTTGTAATTTGTTTGTTAACTAAAACCTGAATTTTAAAAGAAAATATGATTTTTGTGCATAATGCCAGTGTCAATGTGCTGAGAGACCTGTGAAGGTATTAATGGACTGTATATAAAATATATTGTTTATGTAATAGTTAGTAAAAAGACTTCAGGTGAGAAGAAAAAATTTTAAATGTAGGCCAAAACTGCATGACTAGATTTTCAGCATAAGTAAATTAACCTCAGATTAAAACCTTTAGTCACAAAAAAAAAGATAATTCTCTGTGACTTTTTTTGTTTCGTTTTAAAATATTTTATTTATTATTTTTAGAGAGAGGGAAGGGAGAAAGGAAAAGAGGGAGAGAGCCATCAATGTATGGTTGCCTTTCACCTGTCTCCCGCTACCGAGCTGGCTGGAGACCTGGCTTTCAACCTGGTTATGTGTGCTGGCTGGGAATCAAACCAGGGACCTTTCAGTTTATAGGCCAGCACCTTATCCACTGAGGTGCTAGCCAGGGCCTTGCTGTGACTTTTTAATAATAAAATATGTGCTCATTTATTTCATGAACTGTGATGAAATATGATTAGGGAAAGAAAAATAGTAGTATGTTTGTTCAATATTGTAATCTTCTAAATTATGAGTTGGGAAAGAGATAATCATTACAAAGCTAGATAAACTGCTTACCTAAGCAGGGGATTTTTTTGTTTTGTTTTATTGGTTTTATAAAGTTCTACCACCAAAATGGCAATTAGTATTTCTCTTTCATAAACTTTTTTCTGGAGACTTTTCATTTGGACTAAGATGAATTAATCTTGTAAACATAGCAATATTGCATTCAAGAATATTTAGCATTCAATAGTACTTAGAAAGTTCAAGTAGAGTATATTTTTAAAATATGTTTGAAGATATTAGTGAACTGCCAAGTAATCAGGACTTAAGAGGCTATGATGTTGGAAAGTAAGAAAAGTATCAAGAGAAGAGCCTGCTGTTCAGTAGTTAATTTCATCATAGGATAGTTGCTAATCTACTGGCATTATACTGGATTCCAGACAATGAAGTAGAAGGCCACAAATGAGGGTCAACAAAACCTCATAAGAAAAACAGGGCCCTGGCTGGTAGCACAGTGGATAAGCTGCCAGCCTGCGAAACCCAAATGTTGCTGGTTCAATTACCCAGCCAGGGCACATAACCAGGTTGCAAGCCAGGTCTCCAGCCAGGTCTGTAGCTGGATCCAGGTGAAAGGCAGCCATAGATGATGTCTCTCTCCCTCTCTGCCTCTCTCCCTCCCCCCCTTTCTGGAAATATTAAATAAAATATTTTAAAAAGAAAAGCAGGATCTTTGGCAATTACAGAGAGCTAGAGAGCAGAAAACAGAGTCAGGGTTCTCAAAGAAGCAGGTCCTGTGGAACCAATAAATGATTGAAAAATAAAAGTCAAAGAAGTAAACTTGATATTAAACAATTTTGCATCTTGGCATTGGGAAAATGCTTAAATTATCCAGGAAAAGAACCAAACAATCTAAGTAAAATTCTTTTGAAGAGTAGAAAAAAATTGGTATTATCATATATTCTTAAAGAGAAAAAAATGAGTTCAGTACTTGCTAAAAAATAAAGCCTTTATTAACTACTACATCCTTTCATTTGGGATCCCTAGAATATTGTATTAAAAGTTAGAGTAAGCCAAATGTGAGTGGAATCTTATAATATGTCTAACTCAACTTTTAATGAGATGATCACCCAATGAATTGAGGTAATACACCCTTAACTCTATCAACTTATTAGCAGAAACTATGCTATGAAGAATGATAGCATCATCAGAAACTTAGAAAGTATGATATTCAACCAAAAATTACTATGTACCCCTAGAAACAGTCACACATATGCATAGCAATACAGATATACCATGAAAACAAACAATGAAAACATGATAGAAAAGGGTTTTAAGTTACCCATCATAGAATTTTTAGAAGTTGTGATAAAAATGTTCAGAAAGAATGGAAAATTCACCTAAAATAATAATTTATGAACATAATCCAATGAATCATCTATAAATTAAAAATGTGTTAACTTATGAAAAAAATTGGTAAAGACTAGACACAGCAAAAAGTGAACTCTAAGCCTTGGCTGGTGACAGAGTGGATAAGATGCTGGCTTGTGAACCCAAAAGTTAATGGTACAATTCCCAGCCAGGGCAAATAACCAGGTTGCAAGCCAAGTCTCTAGTCAAGACCTTAGCTGGAGGCAGGTGAAAGGCAATCACACATTGATGTTTCTCTCCCTCTCTGCCTATCTCTCTCTCTGATAATAATGAATAAAATCTTAAAAAAGAAAAAAGTGAACTCTAAGATCAGTGTAGTAAAAGTATCCAGGACAGTGCTCTGAACACACAAAAAAAAAAAAGGAGAGGGGAAGAAATGAGAAACCTATTTTAAAAAATAATGACAAAAGTCTCATGACAAAAGTAATGACAACATGGTGAAGGAAATACACATAAAGGACCAAGAAGCATAGAGTTCCAAACAAGATGAACCCAAAGAGGCCCACCCCAAGATACATTATTAATAAAGCATCAAAGGAGTATAACAAAGAGAGCAGTTAATGACTTATAAAGAACACCCCATATTTCCCAAAATAAACTGCAGGCCTGAAGGGAGTGGCAAGATATATTCAAAGTGATAAAAAACAAGGACTATGACCAAGATACTCTAGCCAGAAACTCTATCATTTAGAATAAGGATAAAATGCTTCCCAGGAAAAGAAAATAAAACTTAAAGGAGTGCATCACTACCAAACCAGTTAATATGAATTGTTAAAGAAGATAAAAATATGAACAATAAAATGACAATAAATACATATCAATAATTGAATCTAAAAAATCAAAATAAGCAGAATAAATACAAAATCATGGATACAGAGAACATTTTGATGGTTGCCAGGTGAAAGTGGGGTGGGAGGGATGGGAGAAAATGGTGAAGGGATTAAGAAGTATAAATTGGTAGTTACAAATAGTTCTGGGGATGTGACGTACGACATATAAAATGGAGCAGCCAAAGAATATATGTGCATGACCCCTAGGCATGGACAACAGTATGAGGATTGCCTTAGGGAGTGGCTGAGGGCATGGCTTGGTGGAGGGTTGCAAAAGGGGAAAAAATTGTGACAACTGTAATAGCACAACTAATAAATTATAATTTAAAAAGAATATACATAAAATACCATAAGAAGCAATATGTGTAATTGGAGACTTAGAAGGAAGGAGAAAGAAACTAAGGCAGAAACTATATTTAAAAAGATACTGGCTGAGAATTTTCAAAATGATTAAAAAATAAAGCCATATATTTGAAAAGATGTAGGAACCTAAAAAATGGGGGAGGGGAGGAAGCCAAGAGATACATTTCAAAGGTGAGCAGAGGAGTGAAACTGCAATTCTTTCAAAACAGCAGCAATTAGACAAGTACCTCACCTGTTAAGAGTAATAATGCAAAATAGTACACAATATAACATTTTCTTCAAAGTGCTGAATATAAGAATATAACTGAAAATCTAGAATTAAAAGCTTAGCAAAAATTTTTCTTGAATGGAAAAGAATTTTAAAAATCATAACAGCAAATCTGAAAGGCAAACTATGTCAAAAGGAATAATAAAGGGGGTACTTCATGCAAAAGGAACATGATCTCAGTTAGAAGATCTCATGAAATGTTGAAAGAAATGAGCAATGAAGATGGTAAATACATAGATCGATTTAAATCAATATTCTATATGATAATAATAGTAACACTGTCTTTGTGGTATAAAATATACAACTAAAATGAATTACATAATAACAAAAAGTAGAGAGGAAAAATCATGACATTATGAGAAGGTATCCCCACCAAAATGGAATTATCTTTTGTTGGATCGGCCCCTTGTAGTATGTAGCAATGGCTTTCCCCATTAGGTGAGTATTCTAGAAACCCATCAGTGTACCAGCTGGCATTGTAGTGAGAGGCTGTGTTCAACTTCAGTTAATTTTTTGGAAGACTTTCAATGCATCTGCCCATGAGTGATTTACAGGAACACCTGTCCCATACCACACTCAGGTGTTCAGCAGTTTTGTTTTTGACCAAAAACAACATGCCCACCCATGCCTCACCCTCCCTTTTCACCCCATCATGCCCTGAGTGACTTTTTTTTATTGGTTCCTCTGATGAAAAATACCTTCAAATGAAAACATTTAGCTGATGTGGAAGAGGTGAAATGAAAAACATCAGAAGACTAAAAGGCATAAAAAATCCAAGTTCACCTCATACACTGTTGGTGGGAATGTAGGCTGGTGCAGCCACTGTGGAAAACATCATGGGGTTTCCTTAAAAAACTAAAAATGGAACTGCCTTTTGATCCAGCAATTCCACTACTTGGACTATACCCAAAGAATCCTGAAACACCAATTCATAAGAACCCATGCACACCTATGTTCATAGCAGCACTATTTACAATAGCCAAGTGCTGGAAACAGCCTAAGTGCCCATCAATGGATGATTGGATCAAAAAACTTTGGTACATTTACACAATGGAATTCTATATAGCAGAAAGAAAGAAGGAACTTGTACCCTTTGCAACAACATGAATGGAACTGGAGAGTATTATGCTTAGTGAAATAAGCCAGTCAGTTAAGGACAAATATCATATGATCTCACCCATTACGGGACAATAATGAGCAAAACTAACAACAAGCAAAACAGAACCAAATATATGAATACAAGGAATAGGCCTTCAGTGGTCAGGGGGAATGGGGTTGAGGGGAGGGGGGAGGCAGAGGCAAAGAGGGGGAGCAGCTTAGACAAGATCCCGTATAAAGGAACCATGGACATGGACAACAGGTGGGATTAACTTTGGGGGGAATGGGTGGGTGGGGAGGAGGACAGAGGGGAGCAAAAAGGGGATGGATGTGATACAACAACAATAATTTTTTTTTAAAAATCCAAGTTCAAAAACTATTTTGAGCAGTGGAAAAATACCTTAATAGGTGTATTGCACCAAAGAAAGAGTATTTTGAAGGTGACTGAAGTTTAAACATGTATGAATAAATACACATTTTTAAATAAATAACCATTATTTTGCCCCCTCCCCCCCATAAAATGGTCTAAATGCTAGCATTACTTATGAAGCAATAGACTGGAATATGGCAAGAATAAAATTTGTAATCCTGAGATGAATGTAAAGGAATAGTAGAAGAAAATGTAAATTACAAGTTAGTAGAGGTAGACTAACATAAATATTTTTAAAATAATGTAAAAGGTGAGACAAATAGAAAAAACAATAAGATTAGAAAGATAGATGATAGATATCTCCATACATACATTTATTACAGTAGTCCTTCTTTATTTGTGATTTTTATTTTCTGTAGTTTTACAATAGTTAATAGAGAGCAACCATAGTCCAAAAACATTAAATTAAAACTCCGGAAAAAAACAATAAATAAGTTTTTAATTGTACAATCCTGTCAATAAAGTGATGAAATCTCAGTGTCCTGCTCCCTCCCTCCTGCCAGAGAACTCAATTATTCCTTTGCCTCCTTTCTCCAAGCTGTAGACACTTCCCACACATTAGATACTGAGTAGCCATTTCTAATCAGGTTGACTGTTCTGGTATCTCAGGGTTTGTGTTCAAGTCACTCTTATTTTACTTCATCATGGTCCAAAGCGCAAGAGTAGAGATGGTGGCAACTTGAATGTGTCAAAGAGAAGCTATAAAGGGTTGCTTTTCATTAGATTTATCTATTTTAAAAAGATTTTATTTATTATTTTTAGAGAGAGGGCAAGGGAGAGAAGCAGAGAGGGAGAGAGATATCAGTGTATGGTTGCCTTTCACCTGCCTCCAGCCTTGGACCTGGATGGAGACCTGGCTTGCAATCTGGTTATGTTCCCTGACTGGGAATCAAACCAGTGACTTTTCGGTTCACACACTGGTGCCTTATCCACTGTGCCACCAGCCAGAGGTCAAATTTCTCTATTTTAAAATATATATATTTTATTCATTATTTTTAAAGAGAGGGGATGGGGGATAGGGAGAAAAGGAGAGAAACATCAATGTATGGTTGCTTTTCACCTGCCTCCAGCTGGAGACCAGGCTTGCAACCTGGGTATGTGCCCTGACTGGGGATCCAACCAGCTTGCAAACTGGGTATGTTTCCTAACTGGAGAGCCAACCAGAGACACTTGGGTTCACAGGCTGGTGCTCAATCCACTGAGCCACATCAGCCAGGGCCATTAAAGTTCTCTATTTTTTTTTTTTTTTTAAGATTTTATTTCATTATTTTTAGAAAGAGGGGAAGGGAGAGAGGCAGAGAGGGAGAGAGACATCAATGTATGGTTGCTTTTCACCTATCTCCAGCCACAGATTGACTGGAGACCTGGTTTGCAACCTTGTTATGTGCCCTGGCTGGGGAATCGAACCAGCAACCTTTGGGTTCACAAGCTGGTGCCTTATCCACTGTGCTACCAGCCAGGGCTAAAAGTTCCCTATTTTTAAGGATGGGAAAAAACTGTATGCTGAGGTTGCTAATATGTATGATAAAAGTACATCTATCTGTGAAACTGCTTTTTTTATAAATTAAATATTATCATAGGTCCTTATATATAATGGTAAAAAAACATAATGAAAATATATAGGGTTTTTATGTTTGCGATTTCAGGCATCCACCAGGGGTTTTAGAATATACAAGGTCTGTCCTGAAAGTATGGAGCCAATGTCAATATAATTAAAACATTACATGGCTTGATACCTTCAGGGAAGACCTCTATGCCCCACACATTAGGGGCAAATACTGTAAATAAAATGGACCAAATGTTTCAAGTAAGAGATCAGAAGAATAAAAAAATAAAATTCAATACTTTTTATAAGAGCTACATCTTAAATATAAGAACTGAGAAAGTTGAAAGTATACAGTAAAAGATAAAGACATACAAACAGTAAAGAAATATAATTTAATCTATATTAGACTTAAGGGCATGATGCAGAATGCTTTATAACTGATGAAACAAAATTATTGTTTTTAGAATAATGTAGTTGGTTTTTTATTAGCAAATGCAATTCATCCAAATTGAATAACACTAATAATAGTTATATTTTGACAGAATTTGATCACCTTCTGAGAGGCTATTATGGATGTCTAGAAGATAGTACTTAATTACTGACATTTTGGAAATACTGATAAATTTAAAAGATTAAAAATTATATTATATATAAAATGATGGCATAAATTTTATAAATGACAGAATTGCATAAATCATTCATTCTGTGCAGAAAGCAGATAAGAACACAAATTGTGAAATTAAACTCAGACTGAGATCCAGACCACTCTGTGTCTTTGTGTCCTTAAAAAATTAGTTATTTACTGAAAATTGAAGATAATTTCAGGGACCCATGTTGTCTAGAAGCAGGTTCTGGCCTCTGGTTGGACACATCCTATTAGCTGGTTAAAATTTTGCCCCCACAGGGTGAGGTAATGCTACAGAACCCAATAGAAGGTTTCTCCAAAGCAAGATGATCAATGGCAGAACTTCCTGCAAGTTGATGCTTATTTAGAACATGTCAAATTTTAGTGTATAAAATTACCTTATTTATCATCTCTCTTTCATCTCTTATAGCTTAAAAACACTTGATGACTATTTATAAATTATTACATTGGCACTAACAAGGAGCACATGAAGAAGATACAGGTGAATTTCTGAGATATTGAAAAATATATATATATATATTATCACTGTGGTTTTATCAAGATTGACACATGCCCTTTAGTAGATATTCATGCTCACAGAACATTTCCTTAAAATTATTACAGAATGATGAAAGTTTATAATTCTGGGAGTTTTCCAGGCTAAAGAAATGTGACATTAACAAGATTACATACAGGGAAATATTCTAGTTCAATTTAAATGGAGATGGTAGCATTGCTTTGTCAGTGCCTTTACTTAGCCAGCATTTGATTATATAGCCAATGCTTGATTATCTGTAGGCACCATTTTTTAAACTTCAATTAACATGAGCTATATCTTGTATTTGGTTTCTTTTTGTCATCATTATTGAATTTTATTGAAATCTCATACTGACTTTTTCCCAACTTTGATCCACAACCATTTTCAGTCCTGCACTTAAAAAAATGCTCAGCCCTGGCTGGTAGTACAGTGGACAAGGCACCGGTCTGCGAACCCAAAGGTCGCAGGTTCAATTCCCCAGCTAGGGCACATAACAAGGTTGCAAACCAGGTCTCCAGTAAGGTCTGTGGCTGGAAGCAGGTGAAAAGCAACCATACATTGATGTCTCTCTCCCTCTCTGCCTCTCTCCCTTCCCCTCTTTCCAAAAATAATGGAATAAAATATTTTTTTAAAAATTATTCTTTAAATAATAATGCTAGAGTATGTTTTAAACCCAAGCACATAGTTATCTTCCCTTAGGAATAGACATAAAGGAGAAACATGAATCATAAGGAAGTTCTCTTTTTGGGAGTTAATAATGAAGAAGACATGAATGGACTCAATAAATAGTAGGAGGAACTATGTAACCTCTCCTGTCTTTCTTATTCAATCTTTCAAAGTTTAGTTATAGTGTTCAGTTGGGGGGCAGGACATAGTAGGTATTCAATAATTTTAGGTTAATCTATACTTATATCTCTAGCTGTATCTATAACCATATCTCTATCTGAAATCAAATTCCCAATATTGACAGCTTTCACTGCTGATATTTTTTCAGCTCTTTCCTTCAAATTTCAAAAATTTTTGTTCCACACTAACAGTCAGTTCACTGCACTGAAGAGATGAGATGTCAGTGAGATATAGAATACAAAAAGGTATGTCTGATAGCATTGACAAGGTTGCCTTAGAGTTGATGTTTTAGTGAAAAGAAACCCCTGTCTCAAGAATACAGATTATATTTGTTTTGTGTTATAAGCGTTTAGCCACTCTAAAATCTAGAAAAATGCCCTCACCCTAGCTGGTGGCACAGTTGATAGGTGCCCGAAGGTCACTGGTTGATTCCCAGCCAGGGCACATAACCAGGTTGCAAGTCAGGTCTCCAGCCAGGTCCATAGCCAGAGGCAGGTGAAAAACAACCATACATTGATGTTTCTCTCCATCTCTGCCTCTCTACCTTACCCTCTCTCTAAAAATAATAAATGAAATATTTAAAAAAAGAAAAGAAAAATACCCTCTATAGTATTTAGTATCATATACACCTTATAATAGTAAAATAAGAATGAACTTCATCCATTTATGTATTTATTCATCCACTCATCTACTTGTATATAATGTATATACTATATATATATATATATATAACCTGTTTACATATATATGTGTGTATATGTATGCATGTATGTATTCAAAAGAGTAATAAGTGCGTTAAAAATTAAGAAGATAAGATCAGGCCGTGGCTAGTGGCTCAGTGGATAGGTGGTAGCCTGTGAACCCAAAGTTTTCTGGTTTAATTCCCAGTCAGGGCATATAACCAGGTTGCATGCTAGGTCTCCATCCAGGTCCGTAGCTGGAAGCAGGTGAAAGGCAACCATATATTGATGTTTCTCTCCCTTTCTTTCTCCAACCCTGCCCTTCTCTCTAAAAATGATGAATATTTTTTTAAAGATGATGCCTTCATTTAAAAAAAAGACAAGATCAACTGAAAAAATAATAAGTTATTAACATAAACTATTCATTGTTGGGGCTTATAAAAATTTTCTAGAACACATGATTTATATTTAACAAAACTTGACAAAAATGGAGGCTGGGTGTGAGTAATAAATCAAGACTGCTAAATTTAAAAATATATCAAAAATAATTTAATAACATAAAATTCAATTTTTTTAAGAAAAGCAAAATAAATTATGTTAATATTAACATTGGTTGCTTCTTGTACATGCCCTACTAGAGCTTGAACCTACAACTTTGGAGTCTTATTGAGATGATACTCTAACCAATTAGGCTATCCAGCAAGAGCCCCATCATCACTGATCTTCTAAAAAGGAAGCAAAGACATCAGTATTAGAATCAGGTAATCAATAAACATTAAAACAAAGATGTTGATCCCAATATTCATTTCAGTAAATGAATTTTTTCACTTGATTCTGGAAGTACTAATTTTTCTTTCCTATATTTGATCATTTTTGCATGTTTAAAGTTTAGAATTAATAATAATATACACAAAATATTTTGCCAAAATCAGTTGAAACAAGTGGAAATTTTGTCATTATTTTTTTTATTATAGCTACAGCCTGAAAAATCAACTTCATCAGTCTCTAGAAAACCACTGGGTAGCACAGAAGAGGTTACTTGTATGTAAAACCCAGCACTCATAAAGAATTAATCTAGTCCCATGGTGAAACACTTTACTCTCAGAGAGCTCTTTTCACCATAGGAACAGGCCAATAGATAATAATATACATCTCTGAAACTGCTATGATGAATAAACATCTCTCCAAATTACTCAAATTAATTTCAGCAGGTTGTAAATTTTTTATTATGACATTTTTTAGTCCATCTTTTATCAACAAAAAGTTCAAAGACAAAACAGTTCTCTGAAACTTACATGCCAAAACCAAGGCAATTATGAAAAACTATGGCATTTAAGTATCATGAAATGGACCATAAGCATGCATATTCTTTGTCCAATGGCCTTCAACTAAGGTCTTCAATATTAAACATTTAAATTTCTATCTTAACCTTCTATTTACTAGTGTCATAGTGAAATATTACTGACTTGTTCTCCCATTCATCTTTTTAAAAAATGTATTGGTATGACATTGGTTTGCAAAACCATACAGGTTTGAAGTGTGCAGCTCAATATCATTGGACCAAGCAAAGTCTCTTCCCATTGCCATTCTCCCCCTTTGCTCACCTCCATGTACCTCCTACCCCTCTTTTTCTCTGGCTATCACCACAATGTTTTCTTTGTGTATATGTTATCTTTTTATGTTTTTGATTAATCCCTTTAAATAAGAATCTTTCTGATAATTGTGTTTCTATTGTTCTTATTACTTGTTTTGCAATGTTCTAAAACTTCCTTAAAATAACACCTTACATTATATAGACATTCTCTTATAAGAACTCAAAGTATTAAGAAGATGATATCTCAACTACTCCCAGTGTGAAAGTAGAAATGGAACTTCTTTTCCAGGTGACAAGCAATGGTAGAAATTTCATACTAAACTTTTTCTACCTGCACTCATATCAACAAATTAAAGATTCAAAGGAATAAGCTAAATTGAGAAGAAAAATAATGCACCCTGTGACTATGTTTAAGAAATATAAAGCATTTTCTCCTTTTATACAGAAGTTTTATGCTTGTAAAGTGAATTTCACTTTTATTCGTAGCCTTAATGAAATGAGGGTATGTCTAAGAAGCTTAACACATAAAAAATAGAAAATGTACCCTGATCTCATATTTTTCTGAGGGTTTTAGGTTTTTATGGAATTCTTAGTTTCAGGGAAAGTTACATTTTTGTGTTTTTTACCTTATTTAATGGGAGATTAGAACTCTTATAATGTTGAAGGTTGGCATTTTAAAGGGAACAATAACATAAATTTAATAATGTTTTAGAACTATTTGTATAATTGCCTAACTGTTGTCTCCCTGTGAATACTCATGTATTTTAGAATGCAAAGTTACCACATATTTTTAGGGTAAGAAAACATTTAGTAGCTTTTTTTCTTCCACGTTATGGTTACATTTATGACAAAGCCAAAGGTTATTTTTTATAACATGGTCATTTTTTAATACATTCAATTAATAAATGTTCAGTAAGTTTAAAAAAATGGTCTAGATGCTATATGTATAATAGCAAACAAGACAGATAAAATCCTTGAAACTAGAGTTGCATTTTATACTGCTAGAGTACCGGAAAGAAAGGGGGTATGTACATCAAACTTAAAATTGTTTTTCTTAATTAATATAACAAAAATAGATTTGTTCAAAGTGATATCAACACTGCTATTGTTTATGTCCACACATATGTGTGTATATGCTATGTATGCTCTCATATAATTAAGTTCATTATAAAAATGATATAGGGACAGGAGGGAGAAATTAGGATTATTTTGTCATTATAAGGTACTAGCATTACCATTGAGTGATATAGTGTTATTTAAAGTGAACTTGAATTTGTTGTAAATGTGTATAGCTAACTGTGGGGCAACCAATAAAAATAGTAAATAAAGAAGTATAACTGGCCCTGGCTGGCAGCAAAGTGGATAAGGTGCAGGCCTGTGAACCCAAAAGTCACTGGGTCTATTCCCAGCCAGGGCACATAACCAGGTCTTTAGCCAGGTCTTCAGCTAGGCCCATAGCCAGAGCAGGTAGAAGACAACCATTCATTGATGTTTCTCTCCCTCTCAAGCTCTCTCCCTTCTCTTCTTTCTAAAAATAATAAATAAAACCTTTAAGAAAATAAGTATAACCGATATGCTAAAGAAGGAGAGAAAATAAAATCATATAAAATGCTCAATAAAACTACAGAAAGCGGAAAATGATTTGAAGATCAAAGAAACAACAAGAACAACAAATAAAAAAACACAAGAAAATAAGGCAGACATTAACTCAAGCACATCAATAATCAATTTGAATACAAATCATTTTAATGAATCAAAAGGCGGATTGCAAGAGTGGAACAAATTTAACAACTATATGTTGTCTATAAGAAATCCACTTTAGGAGAGGGAAGATGGCGACAGAGTAGAGAGCAGTGCTGATGGTGTTCTCCAGTTCCGGAGCAGCTGGAGGACAGGATAGGGACCGTGAGATGTCTTCTGGACCCTAGGGATTGGAATAGGCAGCATCTAGACACAGGGGAGCCCGGCCCAGAGGCGGAGGAGGCCAGCAGAACAGTAGATGAGGCGTTCCCAACCGACCGGCCAGCGGGCCAAGGTCGGCTCTGGGCAGGGGCGGCTCTGCCCAGAGGGGTGCCTTTGACTGGGACCAGTTCCGGGCTCCCTGGTGACTGGAAGTCTCAGCAGTGAGGTGCAGGCGGTGAGGGCAAATGCCATAGGGAACGCGGAATTGAACTCTTGCAGGGGAGGGACTGTGTGAGAGACTCACCCCGGCAACAGGGAGAGGAGGCTCTGTGCGGAGCTAGAGGCAGAGGAGAAGAGTCCTGCAGGAAGCCGGAGCTGGGGAGCAGGAAGTGCACTGGCCTGGGCGGCCAGAGAGCCGAAAATGGAGCTGCTGGGCCACCAGGGAAACAGCAGCTAGAAGCCCCTGCGAGGGGGGAGGCCCAGCCCTGCACAACCACACAGGCCCCCAGGCTCCACGGGAAACTCCAAACGGTGAGCCAGAGACCCCGCAAGCAGGAAACTAGTGGCGGGCGACCCACCATTGCCTGAGACAAAGGCCGCACCACCCATGACTGGGAGGGGCTCATCACAGAGGCCGCCTAAAGGACTCCGCAGAGAGCTGATTGGCTTGGAGGCATGGTGCTCTCCCCGGAAGGGCGGGACAGTGTAGGCTGACCCCCCAGGCAGTGTTGACAGACAGGTTCGGCCTCCTCCCAGAACTGTGGGGGTGGGGCCAGTCATCACAGGGACCAGCAAAGTTGCAGGCTGCCCTGCAGAAGTGCTGGGGGCACGTTCTGGGCAGGAACCTCCGCCAGGAGTGGGAGGGGGCTCACTGCGGGCTCCAGAACACAGGCAGCCCTAAAACCCAGCCTGGCTGCAGAAGGCCCAGCCTACCTGGGGGCGGACACTCAGAATCAGCCCTACTGTGACAATCAGAGGCCCTGCCACGCGCCAAGACCTGCTAGAATATAGACTATAGACTGTAAAGTCCTGACCAAGAAAAAGAGGCAGCATCAGGAAAGGGATTGCTGCCAATCTCAAGCACCTGAATTATACCGAGAGCAATATGAACTATTAAGCCCCAACATATCCTTTGCAAAAGTTACTCCTCACATATTCTTAATCCCCCCCATACCTCAATCCACCTAAATACCCAAGA